>UESW01002839.1:124163-212066 GCA_900491605.1 Calamus simplicifolius | reverse complement strand
TGCCCCGGTTTCTTACATTCATAGCAAATTAAGGGCTCTTTCTCTTTGTCCTTGTCCTTATCTTTTTCTTTTTCTCCTTCCATCTTAGCTCCAAATTTCTTTTTGTGAAGGGTTTCTTTCTCCTCATGAATCTTTTGAATTTTCTTGCTAGAAGGCTGTATCATCATCATCATCATCATTTTCACTACAGCTCTCCTCACTTTCAGCAGCCTTAAGAGCTATGGTCCTTTTCTTTTTCACATCCTCTTCTATGTGCTTCTTCATGGTCAATTCATGGGTCATTAGGGATCCTAGAAGCTCCTCTAAGGGTAAGATATTGAGGTCCTTTGCTTCTTGGATTGCTGTCACCTTCGCTTTCCACATTCTTGAAAGTGACCTAAGAATTTTACGAACAAGTTCAGAGTTAGAATATGTTTTGCCTAAACTTTTCAAACCATTTACAATATCAGTAAATCTAGTGTACATGCATGCTATAGTTTCAGTTTGTTCCATACTAAATAATTCATATTTGTGCACTAGAATATTGATCTTAGATTCTTTAACTTGATTGGTACCCTCATGGGTAACCTCTAATCTATCCCAAATCTCCTTTATGGAATTACATGTAGATATTCTATTAAATTCATTAGCATCTAAAGAGCAATACAAGACATTCATGGCCTTAGCATTGAGCTGTGCCATTTTTCTATCATTATCATTCCAATCCCTTTCGGATTTAGGAACAATAGTGCCATTAACAATGTGTGTGGGTGTACTAGGTCCATTAGTTATAACACCCCACAATTCATAATCAGAAGCTTGAATGAATATCCTTATTCTTGCTTTCCAATATGAATAGTTGGAACCATTAAATAGGGGAGGTATATTCGTAGAATGACCTTCGGCAAATAATCCAACATGAGCTACCATTTGGATCTTTAGCTCTTGATCGTGTGATCAAAATCTAATGAGCACTTGCTCTGATACCAATTGTTGGCCCAGATGACAACCCAAGAGGGGGGGTGAATTGGGTTCTTTAAAAAATTTAACCTCTTAAAAAAATTGTTTGCTTAAGATGAATGAAAGTAAATGCAATGCAAATATAAACACAATCAATGAGATAGAGATAGAGATTGAGACAATAGAAGCACGGCAAACACAAAGATTTTATAGTGGTTCGGTGTATCCAACACCTACGTCCACTCCCAAGATCCACTTGGGTCCACACTATAATCTCCTCAATTACAGCCGAGTTGTTTTACAAGATCACAACCCAAACTTGTTTTACCCGGGATCACAACGAACCCAGCTAGTTTTTCGGGCTCACCAGCACACAACCCTAAACTCAAGCTATTCTAGCTTGACCCGAGGTATACAACCTCCACTAGTTCAATCCCCTTGATTGAACTAGGCACAAACAAAAAGAATATAGTTTTTCAAAGATATACAGCTCCTCAATGAGCAAATATTCAAAAATAAGTAAACAAGTTTAGAAAAGCCTGATTTGAAGTTGTTTGGCTTTGAGCTTTTCTTCTTTTTTCTTTTCTTCTTTTCCTCTTCTCCCTTTGGAATGATGAATCAAGCCTCAGCTTTAATCCCTTACAGTCGTTGCAGTTGAGAAGATTGGAAATGGAAGAAACGGAGCTTTTACTTCAATTTGGGAAATCCACCGATTTTTGATTTGGGGCGCCTTGGATTCCTCTTTGAGCTTTTTAGAGTGGAAGGATTTGAGTTTGAAGGATTTTCTCTTGAGATTCAGGCTCAGGGTTTCTCGGATTTTGATTTGAAATATTTTCTAATCTTTTGTCTCTTTTTCCTCTCTTTTTTTTTCAAACGGTGTTTTTCCCCTTTTTATAGATTTTCTTCAATCCATTTTTGGGATGAAACTAGCCGTTGGAGTGTACCTGAAAAAAATATATCCGTTAGAAATTAGGTAAAATGGAAATATTACCGTTAGAGCTGATCTGGCATTTTAAATTTTCGTCCCAGTCAGGTTGGAGTCGGCTCCAGATCGTTTTACCAAAAATAGAAATTTTGAGTTCGTTGAGGAGTCGGCTCCAAAAAGTAAGTGTCGGCTCGCCATCGTCAGGTGTCGGCTCCCGAATTCTGTAGGTGTCGACTCCAGGATGCTCAAAAAATAAGCGTTCTGTCCCCGCATCGGAGTCGGCTCCAGACACTGTAAGTGTCGACTCCAAGCTCTGAAACATTGAAATCTCTGTATTTGATTCAAAATTCATTTCTTAATTCCTTTAAATTGATCAAATAAATTTAGGTCCTGAAACACTCATAAAATCCATTAGTAATCAAATAAATATACTCAATTCCTTTATTAATCATCAAAATTAATAAGTGGATCAACAAGTATTATAGGAAATATACTTATGGCTTTTGTTAATAATCAAAATCAATAAGTAGGTCAACATAACAATATCGAGAGAAGTCATCAATGAATGTTACAAAGTAACGACTTCCTCCCCATGTAGAAAACTTGGTAGAGTCACATACATCGCTATAGACTAATTCAAGAAGTGTTGAACTCCTATTTACTGATTCAAAAGGTTTTCTTGGCATCTTGGCTTGAATACAAATATCATATTTGAACTTTCTATCAATATAAACTTTAGGAATTAAATTAAGATTTGTCATATAATGAATACGATCAAAATTTACATGACCAAGTCTACTATGCCAAACATTTGAAGATTCAATATTAAAAAGAAGAGGACTTTTATTAGATAACTTAGAGGATGCATTTAATTTGAAAAGACCTTCACAAACAAAGCCTTTACCAATAAACTCATTATTATGAGTGATTATAATTTTATTTGACTCTAAAAAAATTTTATATTCTCTAGATATAAGGAGATATCCACTAATCAAATTTCTTCTAACACTAGGGACGAACAGCACTTTACGAAGGATTAGGATCTTTTCAGATGTCATCTTTAGATTCACTTGACCTTTTTCAAGCACTTATATTGAAGAATTATTTTCAAGTGTCACACCTCCACTTGATTCCTGAAAGATGGAGAACCAGGAGCGATCAAAACAAATATGAACATTAGCTCTTGAATCAAGCCACCAATCACAAGAAGATTGGGTTGAGTTAATTAAAGATTTTGAATTTACCGACCTGAAAGAAGGTTTAGCACTACAACATTAGCTCCTGAATCAAGCCACCAATCATAAGAAGATTGGGTTGAGTTAATTAAAGATTTTGAATTTACCAACCTAAAAGAAGGTTCAGCACCACTCTCAACCACGTTAACTTGTGGTTTAGTTAATTTTCTCAATGGTTCAGTCTTTTAGTGGTAGCAATCCTTTGCCACAAGATTTATCCTTTCGCACACAAAGCAGAATGTGCCTTTATAATTTTTTGACTTCTGATTCGGTCGATTCTGGTTTGGTCGGTTCTGAGGAGGTTTGTATGATTGGTTGGATCTAGATTAGAATTTCTTCTTCTTAAAATTCTTTCCCCTAGGTTTGAATTGATTTGGAGTTAGATTTGACTTGGTCAGATGGATTTTAAGTCCAAGATCGATCTTTTGATTTTGATTGAGCTTAAGCTGGTGTTCTTCTTCAATCCTAATGGAGTCAATCACTTCTGTTAGGGTCAAGCTACCTTGCTTATGGCTTAGCTCTTGTATAAAGGATGACCAAGAAGGTGGAAGGGCATCTACTAAGGCTTGGACCTTATAGTTTTCAGAAAAACTATAGCCAGTCAACTCAGACTTTCTTAAAAAATCTTGGAATTCATGAATTTGAATACTAATAGGTTTGAAATCTACCATTATGTACTTTCAAAATTTTGAGATGGTGAATCGATCTAGACCAGCATCATCCATCCCATATTTAGGCTCAAGGGCATCCCATAGTTCCTTAGCAGTTTTAGTAGGAAGGTAGACATCATAAAGGTTATCAGATATAGCACTTAAAATTCTATATCTATAATGAAAATCTATTTCTTGGGATGTTTTTGATGTTGATGAAGAGGAAGTATCAACTATACTAGAAAAACCTTGTTGAGTATTAGATTTGAGATCTGATAATTCTATGGCAGAAAATAGGCCTAAAGTGGTAAGCCAGTTTTTTTTTTTTGGCTTTGTCACCTCCTAAAGAATGATCCATTAAATTTTTCAGGTTTGATTGTACTAAGATAATAAGAACCCATTTTGAGTAAGTTGGTTGCTTAATTCGTTATGCCAACTAAAAGTTGAAGGTTTAGCCTTATAATTTAAATTTTTAAATTAGTGATTTTTCAAATATTTCTATATTTTAAATTTAAATTCAAAAGAATTAAATATAGAAACTACTTGTAATAATAATATAACCACTAAGCAAAAATTAACTCAAATAATTCAATTTTAAATTGAGTTTCAAAAAAAAATTTTAAAAAATTTAAAATTTCAAAATTTTAAATTTAAATTTTAAATTTTAAATCCAAAACATTTTTTTAATAAATTCTAAGGCTTCTGCACAGATTCAAAAGTAAGAATTTTTTTCTTTTTTTTTTAAAAATTACTTATAATAAAATCTAGCAATTTCTAATGATAGGAAAACTTATCCCTAGTTGTTAGAAAATTATTTTTGATTTTGCAAAAATCTTTTTCTAGAAAATGCTAAAAAATTAATCTAAAATTTAAATTCAAAATATAAACTAAAGTTAAAAAAAATTTAGCTGGTTAAGGCATGTTAGACACTGTCCTAAGGATAAGTTTTCGCCCCCTCATGCGGGTTGTTGGCGATTTATCCCTAAGGTCAACGATCCGGCTTGATCTGATCCTTCTACCACGAGCACGATCGGGTAAAGGTGCAAACCCAATTAAACCTTCAGATACCCCAAAAATTATAATAATAAAAATTAATTAAATAAAAAACCTTTTACTAGTAGCTTGATAACTCAAGCTCTTACAACATGATCTAAAATAATAAGATAAGCTTTTATGATTTGAATCCTTACTTCTTTATTTTTTTAGCCTATCCATATATATATATATATATATATATATATATATATATATATATATATATAATACCATTGTACCATTCCTCTCAGAATGGAACAAATGTGAAATGCTCGAGCGAACGCTCTAGCGTTCGCAGAATAAATGCAAGGACGCGAGCATTAATGCTTGCATGGGTCCATTATACCTTTTTTTTTATTTTAAACTTTTCCCAACGAGTAGAAAAGTCAACAATCCCCTACAAAAAAATTTAAAATAAAATAAAATAAATAAAGAGTATAATATTAATTTTAAGGCATCTTATACTACGTGATGAGTGAGGTGTCTTATGGACTTGAACTTACTTAGTATTGATTGTATACATCTGAAGAACCATAGTGGATTTGACCTTGAACTAGGTCCTTGACTCAGGCTTCTACTAATCACACATACAGTATGGATCAATTGGGTTTAAACGGTTAGCGCATATTAAAGGCCTTGCGCTTAGTACCTTGATTTTTCATGAGAATTTCTTAAGGTTAGTCCAAACTTTTAATCACGGCCTAATATGACAATTCTCGTCCAAGGATATTTGTGACTACAGATAACCTACCTTAGATCCTAAGAGAATGACTCAACCTTACATAAATTTACTTTGTCACTTTATAAGAGCATTCATCAATAGATGCATCGAATAAATAAAATTTATTTCCCATACTATGTAAAAATATGCTGATTAAAAGTGGTTTTGCACTTTGACCATCAAAAAGGATAAATAATGGTTTCATAATATAACTCAAAGAAAATTTGGGTACTTTTTTTTTGTTGGTGTTGCATGAAATAGAAATAAATTTTGCATGCTTCGTGAGGCAATGCTACTTCATAATTTAAGGGATGCATTTCGTATTAATAATCTTCTTCTTTCTTCGAGTTCAAATCTCATTATGATTTAACTTTTAGCAATTGGAGGATAACAGAGCCTGCTAATGTTCATGCACTGGCTTTAAACAAGTTGGCATTATTTTACAAACCTCCCTCGAAGTTTTGAAAGGCAACTTTTCCATGACCACGGACCATTAATTATTTAACTATTTTGTTGGTTTGTGGTTATATATTACTATTAGCTTTGGCTGATAATCCGATTAGTTCATTGATTGGCGCAATGACCAATGCCGTTCACATGCCATGCGTATTACGTACAGGAAAAATAGATATTTTACTCATTAATAAAAACTGATTAGGAGAGAGTCGATCTGATGTAGCTTAAATAAACTGACAAGTTGTGAAGGATTAATATAGCCCTGTTTCAACGTGATAGGCACGGTATCATAGGCTTCACATGCAGTCATCGTGATGTCTCTATTAAACAAATAAACTATGGAAGGACCACCGCGGCAAACAATTCAGCTACAGGAAAGTTCTCAATCTGGGAAATAAATATGGCAAATTTCTCATAAATTTAGGAGGAGTTCAATAAGCCAAATTCGTTCATAAAAATTAGGCTACCTTCATCGATCCTAAGAGAGCTGCTAAATCTTTCCGATCGTCACTGAAAAGCAACGAAACCCATAGGTAATTTTCCATTTTGTCACCTGTATTCTTATTCTGTTTAGGTTAGCTAGAAACATACCTGAAACTCTTTGGGTGCTGATGACGCTCAATCACCTATCTTGGACGTCGGGAACAGAGTGCTTCTCATGGCCCTTCTTCACCAGGTTACCTGCAAAAAAGTCCCAGGATCGGAGAGGGTTCTCCGGTGGGACCCTCTGACGCCCAAGTTAGCAACTGAGGTCACAGCTGAAGAGGGGCTCGAGTGAGCCCTTTTTAGCATGAGAAAGGAGGTCTCCCGGAGGAGGGATTCCTTTCTGAATGCTAAGGCAGCGATTTTGGGGATTATCATGCATACCTGTTTACTGGGTGGATTCACCTTTTATAGGGGTTGACCCTGGCATGATCACGTGGGATTTCGTGAGAGGGAATGCCTGTGGAGTTCTTGGGAGTTGCATGAATCTGCACTGGTTGGTGGGTCCTGTCTCATCGGAAAGGAAGAGAGCAGCGGTTGGTGGGCTAAGTCCCATCAGCCAGCGGGGCTGTTGGGTAGTTGGGTCTAGTCCCATCAACAACGTGGCCAGCAGTAGGTGGACCTGGCATTGTCAGGCGGCGCGAGTCAGAGAGGCGGCTTCTTGAACTGCTGGGACTATGCTGGGGAGAACTGGGACACCTTGACCCTCTCGGGGGAGTCAAGGCTGAATCTAACTGGCCGGGGCGATCGGGGCTGACTCGGCAGGCTTGGAGATGCCGGGGCCGAGAGGGGCCGGCTAGGATGGCCGGGGCCGACTCGGCGGGCTTGGAGACGCCGGGGCCGAGAAGGGCCGGCCAGGAATGGCCGGGGCCGACTCGGCGGGCCTAGAGACGCCGGGGCCGAGAGGGGCCGGCCAGGAATGGCCGGGGCTGACTCGGCGGTCTTGGAGGCACCGGGGCCGAGAAGGGCCAGCCATGAATGGCCGGGGCCGACTCGGCGGGCTTGGAGACGCCGGGGCCGAGAAGGGCCGACCAGGAATGGCCGGGGCCGACTCGGCAGGCTTGAAGGTGTCGTCCTTGGAGGTGCCAGCCTTGGAGCTGTCGGCCATGGAGGTGTCGGCCTTGGAGATGCCGGCCTTGGAGCTGTCGGCCATGGAGGTGTCGGCCTTGGAGGTTCCGGCCTTGGAGCTGTCGATCATGGAGGTGCCGGCCTTGGAGCTGTCGGCCTTGGAGGTGCCGGCCTTGGAGCTGTCGGCCTTGGAGTTGCCGGCCTTGGAGGTGCGGCCTTGGAGCTGTCGGCCATGGAGGTGTCGGCCTTGGAGGTGCCGGCCTTGGAGCTGTCGGCCTTGGAGGTGCCGGCCTTGGAGCTGTCGGCCATGGAGGTGTCGGCCTTGGAGGTGCCGGCCTTGGAGCTATCGGCCATGGAGGTGTTGGCCTTGGAGGTGCCGGCCTTGGAGCTGTCGGCCTTGGAGGTGCTGGCCTTGGAGCTGTCGGCCTTGGAGTTGCCGGCCTTGGAGGTGCCGGCCTTGGAGCCAAGGTGACCGAGCGGGGCGAGGCCGATTGCCGAGGTGGGCCATCCAAAAATTTTATTTTTCATGGGGTCAACTGGCTCCGTCAAATGCCCCCCACACTCCTTGAGCTTGCGCGCCCCGTATCAGCTAAGCGAAAGGAGTGTAGAACTTTTACCTTGGCATCTGCTCTTTCATGTTAACTTCAACCATGATTCCTTCTAGGTAGGGAAACCCCTATCCTCTTGCACTGCCTTGTATGGACGTCTTCATGCCTTCTTTGGCTAGCTGAGGGCGTGGCAAAATTGTCGAAGTAGAAATAGAGCCGTCGAAGCCGATTGGCCGTCGGTCGATGACACAAAATAGAAACCGCTAAGGTAAGTTGTGGCTGTTAGAAGCCTTTTGAACCCCGGAGGATGACCCGAGAGTCGCTGGGATTCGACCATGCTCGGGAGCCTTTAACCCCGGAGGGTGACCAGAGGGTGCTTGGGCCAGGCTCAGGTGCCTTTTAGCCTCGAAGGGTGGCCAAAGGGTGCTTGGACCAGGCTTAGGTGCCTCTTTCTTTAAAGAAATTGGTCTCCTTCTGCAGGGTTGATGACCTGCCCCCCAGGAAACTCTATTGATTGGAATCCGCAGGTCTTGAGCTTGAGGGTGCCGACACGGAGCCGGTCCCGAGGTGCCGATGCGGGGGCCGGGCTTGAAGGTGCCGACGCAGAGACGGGCTTGGGTGCCGACGCGGAGTCGGTCTTTGTAGCTGACGCGGAGCCGGTCTTTGTTGCCGACGTGGAGCCGGTCTTTGGTGCCGACGCGGAGTCGGTCTTTGGTGCCGACGCGGAGCCAGTCTTTGTTGCCGACGCGGAGTCGGTCTTTGGTGTCGATGCGGAGCTGGTCTTTGTTGCCGACGCAGAGCTGGTCTTTATTGCCGATGCAGAGCCGATCTTTGTTGCCGACGCGGAGTCGGTCTTTGGTGCCGATGTGGAGCCGATCTTTGGTGCCAACGCGGAGCCGGTCTTTGTTGCCGACGCGGAGTCGATCTTTGGTGCCGACGCGGAGCCGGTCTTTGGTGCCGACACAGAGCCGGTCTTTGTCTAAGAAATATACTCATCCCAAGAGCGTGATAAAACAAGGATATTCTGAATAATACTTTATTAAAGAATCAGCAAGCTACTGATAATACCGTCGTAAATTGTCCGCGTTTCGAGTGTGGGGGAGAAGCTTCCCATTTTGATGCCAGCTTGCTTCCTTCCGTGGCTCTTCGAGCTGCTGCTTGCCCCTCATGAGATCATGCTATTGTTCTTTCCGTTGGGGCATTGTTGATGCAAATTTGAGGTGCTGGAGGTGCCGATGCACCCGGGGCAGTGAGGTTTCTTCGAACGAACTTTTCCAAGTGGCCCTGCTGGACAAACTTTTAATGGCCCTCTTCAAATGGCGGCAATCTTCGGTGTCATGTCTATAGTCTCGGTGATATCGGTAGTAAAGCTCTTTGTTGTGGGGGTTTACTGACTTTAGGGGATGTGGGCATTGAAAGTAAGGCTCCTCCTCAATCTCTAGCAGGATGTGGGAGATCGAAGCCGTGAGAGGAGTAAACCGCCCCTTAGGAACCAGCGCCTGGGGCCGGTGGTCAAAGCGACGGGGTGGTTCGGGCTGCCTGGATCGTCCCTCAGCTGGTTCCGTGGGTGTCGGCTTCTTATTGGAACTCCTGTCGGCTTCCCTTCTGGATGAGTTAGCCTCGTTGGCGCGGATATACTTCTGTGCCTGACTTAGCAACTCGGCATAGGAGCTGGGAGGCTTTTTGTCCAGAGAATATGCAAATCTGGAGGGGCGGAGTCCCCGCTTCAATGCTAGGGTAGCGATAGAATCTTCCAAGTTATAGACTTCGAGCGCGGCCTCCTTAAATCAAGCTACAAAGTCCTTCAAGGTCTCGCCACTCCTTTGTTGGACGGCAAACAAGCTATCGACGACTCGAGGGATCTTCCGGCATGCATCAAAGTGAGCCAGGAAAGACCGCTCAAGTTGCCTAAATGAATTGATACTGCGGGGCAGCAGGCAAGAATACCATGCACGCGCTGCTTTCCGTAGCGTGGTTGGAAAAGCAACACACATGAGAGAGTCTGTCGCCCCTGGACCTGCATGAGGACCTTATAGCTCTCCAAGTGGTTCAGAGGGTCCGTTGTACCGTCGTAGGGGTTCATCTGGGGAAGACGGAACCAAGGCATAACCGGCTCCTCCGTGATGCGGCGGGAGAGCGGAGGACGATGGTCGAACTCTTCCTCTGGCTGATGATTTATTTTCATGGCGAGCTCATCTAGCCGTCGGTTGTACTCCTCCAGGCGTTCCTCCGCTTGGCGGCTGATTATCGGGGCCCTCCGAGATGGCTCGGAGGAGGAAGAAGAAGAGGAGAAAGAAGAAGATGGAGACGGGAGTCTAAATTTCCGCCTGGGCTCCTCCTGATGACGAGGCTCGGGAGGGAACTTGCCGGGGCCATGGTCGGAGGACCGCGGCTGTTTGGGGGGCTCGCAGCGAGGCTTCGTAGGGAAAGCCGGGCGTCGGTCGGTCTCGCGCCGACCAGCCTCTCGCTGAGGAGAGCCTCCCCTTGCCAACTGCTGACTGGCGGGGGGAGCGGTTTGGTACTGAGTGGCCACGGACTGTTGCTCCTAGAGCCCGTGGATCATGGCGGTGAGGGCTTGGACCTACTGGGAGAGGGTCGCCAGATGCTTCGCTGTTTGGTCAGAGGCGTCCGATGACGGGCAGGTGATCGGAGGGTCAGCTGCAGGAGGATTGGCCTCCTGCTGCCTAACTGGCGGGGGAAGCCCCACCGGGCAGCTGACTGAGGCATCCTGGGCTCGAGTCACCACCATGGCTTCTAGAAGAAGAGGGGGGGGGGGGGGGGGGGGAAGATCAAAATCTTTGAGGTACAGCACAGGGAGAATATTCGCTATCCCTTTCCCCCTACCTGGCGCGCCAATCTGATGACGCTCAATCACCTATCCTAGACGTCGGGAACGGAGTGCTTCTCCCGGCCCTTCTTCACCAGGTTACCTGCAAAAAAGTCCCAGGACCGGAGAGGGTTCTCCGGTGGAACCCTCCGACGCCCAAGTTAGCAACTGAGGTCACAGCTGAAGAGGGGCTCGAGTGAGCCCTTTTTAGTATGAGAAAGGAGGTCTTCCGGAGGAGGGATTCCTTCCTGAATGCTAAGGCAGCGATTTTGGGGATTATCGTGCATACCTGTTTACTGGGTGGATTCACCTTTTATAGGGGTTGACCCTAGCATGATCACGTGGGATTTCATGAGAGGAAATGTCTGTGGAGTTCTTGGGAGTTGCATGAATCTGCGCTGGTTGGTGGGTCCTATCTCATCGGAAAGGGAGAGAGCGGCAGTTGGTGGGCTAAGTCCCATCAGCCAGCGGGGCTGTTGGGTAGTTGGGTCTAGTCCCATCAACAACGTGGCTAGTAGTAGGTGGACCTGGCATTGTCAGGCGGCGCGAGTCAGAGAGGCGGCTTCTTGAACTACTGGGGCCATGCTGGGGAGAACTGGGACACCTTGACCCTCTCGGGGGAGTCGAGGCTGAACCCGGTTGGCCAGGGGTGGTCGGGGCCGACTTGGCAGGCTCGGAGACGCCGAGGCCGAGAGGGGTCGGCTAGGAATGGCCGGGGCCGACTCGGTGGGCTTGGAGACGAAGGGGCCGAGAAGGGCCGGCTAGAAATGGTCGGGGCCGACTCGGTGGGCCTGGAGACACCGGGGCCGAGAGGGGCCGGCCAGGAATGACCGGGACCGACTCGGCGGGCTTGGAGAACTCAGAGATACCGGGGCCGAAAGGGGCCGGCCAGGAATGGCCGGGGCCGACTCGGAGGTCTTGGAGGCGCCGGGGCCGAGAAGGGCTGGCCAGGAATGGCCAGGGCTGACTCGGCGGGCTTGGAGATGCCGGGGCCGAGAAGGGCCGACCAGAAATGGCCGGGGCCGACTCGGCGGGCTTGGAGGTGTCATCCTTGGAGGTGCCGGCCTTGGAGCTGTCGGCCATGGAGGTGTCGGCCTTGGAGGTGCCGGCCTTGGAGCTGTCGGCCTTGGAGGTGCCGGCCTTGGAGCTGTCGGCCATGGAGGTGTCGGCCTTGGAGGTGCCGGCCTGGGAGCTATCGGTCTTGGAGGTGCTGGCCTTGGTGCTGTCGGCCTTGGAGGTGCCGGCCTTGGAGCTGTCGGCCTTGGAGGTGCCGGCCTTGGAGGTGCCGGCCTTGGAGCTGTCGGCCATGGAGGTGTCGGCCTTGGAGGTGTGGCCTTGGAGTTGTCGGCCATGGAGGTGTCGGCCTTGGAGGTGCCGGCCTTGGAGCTGTCGGCCTTGGAGGTGCCGGCCTTGGAGCTGTCGGCCATGGAGCTGTCGGCCTTGGAGGTGCCGGCCTTGGAGCCGTCGGCCATGGAGGTGCCGGCCTTGGAGGTGCCGGCCTTGGAGCTGTCGGTCTTGGAGGTGCCAGCCTTGGAGCTGTCGGCCTTGGAGGTGCCGGCCTTGGAGCCAAGGTGACAAAGCGGGGCGAGGCCGATTGCCGAGGTGGGCCGTCCAAAAATTTTATTTTTCATGGGGTCAACTGGCCCCATCAGTGCTATGGGTTGAGTCTTGCCAGAACCGTCGCCAGAGAAGAGACCAGCGACGACGTTCGGATGGATCTAGATCTCTATATCTAGTTTCCGGCAAGGGTGGGAAGCTATGGCTGGCTTCCAACGATGGTCGGGCTCCGTTGAAGACAAGAGGACTGCAGGTCTTCTTGTCAGATCTGGGCTTGCCATCGTTACGGGAGAGAGGGGTTGTCGCCAGCGTCATCGACGGCAGGTTCGTTGTAGCCGACTGGTTCTTTATCGCTGGAGTAGGTGGGTGGGGTGGGCTGGATCTCGGAGGGGAAGCGGATGTCGGCTAGGGAAGAGGAGATCATCTTCTTCCTCTCCTTCGACAAGATCTGGCCATGTACGGCCGCCGGATCTGGTGGCCTAGCCAGTGGTCGGCGATGATGAGAGGAGTTCGCCGGGCAGTGAGCAGGCTTTGCAAATGTTATATGCAAAACGCTTCACCTCATCCCATCTATATTCATTTCAGCTCGTGGATTATCGTAAAGTTGTATATATAAGTGCATGATTGCACTCGAAAAGCCCAAGTAAAGTTGCCAAATATGGATTATCGTAGCCAAATTTGTAGGAAATATTTTCATGTCATTTTGGTGGGCTGAAAAGAGTCCGAGTCAGGAGTTCTCCTCATCATTTTAAACTTTAAACTAACTTCGGTGAATCTGGAACTAATAAAAAAATACCATGCACCAGTTGTCCTTTATGTATCATCTTATGAACTAAATAATATCATTTTTTAAATAAAATTGATATTTAGATTTTTTTTAACGTAGAATAATTCATTACACATTACTATCAAAACTGTATAGAGATGGTTTTGTAATTGATATTATATATTATATATATATTTAAATATTATGTAGTGTAACTAAATATGTAATCAAATTAAGTATTATTAAAACATTTATATGGAAGTTAAGAATATAATTTAAGATTATCAGACTTTGATAATTTTGGGTATCTACCTTTTAAATGGGAATCATATTACGATGATTTATGGTCTTCTTAAATTCCTAAGAATCAAATATCACTGCTCAAATTATTATGTTTAACTACCAAACATGATAATTTTAAATTATCAAAATAAATTATGGTGAATCAAACAGCTCAAAATTTACAAAACTATTGCGAGAGAACTGGTATATATATGCAAGAGAAGTGTCAGGTTACTATCAAGAAACATCTGGCTGATGCTTAATATTCTTGTTGTTAGATATCAGAGCATTCTTGTTGCTTCTTTTTTATTTGGGAAGAAGAGAATAGAATTAGATTCATTCTTGGTGATCTGTGCAGGGAAGTCGCTAATAAGGATCTTATTTGCAAACACCTGAACTCCCTTTACGTTAACTAGAGAGGCAAAGCAAAGCACCTGGGTTCCCATATAAAGCTCCTCTGAAGCATCACTTCGACCACCTTCCATCTCTTCCCAGCAGTGTCTTTTGCCATATAAAGTTGACTAACTAGAGATTAGGGACATGGCGGATCCTATCACCTCGGCTTTTGCCACGTCCATGATTGAAGGTATGGTGAGCTCCCTTGTGGAGAAGCTGACAAGCACCGTCATCGAAGAAGAGGTACGATTGCTACGAGGGGTGCGTGGCGAGATCAAGTACATCATCGATGAGCTAGAGATCATGAAGGCCTTTCTGAGGAGTGCTGAGGACCAGCAAGACAGCAATGAGGTGGCGAGGATCTGGGTGAAACAAGTGCGGGAGTTGGCCTATGATGCCGAAGACTACATCGACGAATTCAAACTTCACCTCAACCGGCCGGATGGACATGCCCTTCCAAGTAAGCTGATGTGTGATATAATTCAAAAATTAAACTTGGCCAAATATTAGGATACTAAATTTAGGTATTTTAATTATTTTAAATGTTTACTAATTTATAATAGATTTTGGGTTTTAATTTTTTTTCTGTAATAGAATTGGATCCAAAGTTCATAACTAATTTTATAAAAAAATAAATAAGGAATGGAGATTCTCCGCAGGGAATTGACAACGACAAAGGTAGGGTGGAAAAAAAAAATTAGTTTGTTCGAAATCAAGGCAGAGATGAAGCGAGGGTGAGGACGAGGTTAATGGCTTGATAAATTGCATGAATTTAATATATAATATGAATATAAATAATTGATAAAAAAATATTATCTTAAATATTTAGGTCATATATATAACTTGTTAAATAATTTCATCAACATTCAAATATATCTATAAATATCCATGTATAATTTGTATGAAAATCTATAATTTTAGTTGTACGAATCATATGGTATTTTATAATTTCATGTCACAATTCCCCATTTAGTTATCTTTAGATTAAGCTACAGTCATGTTTCAAGTCCATGATGGAGCGTCGATATTGTCATTTTTTATTTTTTAATAAGGCATCAAAATCACCTCATTTCTAGCTAATGGTGGGACATCAATATTATCACATTTTTAGTTTATGATATCAGTAATGCCATATTTCTAGCCCATGACAAGATATCACATGTCAAGGCATCAATAATACATGAATAATCAAATATCAAAATTAATTTAAGTTCTTTAATCTGCATTTTAAACAATTCAAATTATATTTTCAATCATGATCAGGTTTAACTTGTAATTTATAAATAAATTTTACATGGAGAGTTCTTTTTTTACACTGGTAATTTCAAAACCAGGGCTATTCATAAAAATATGCATCTATGAGAGGAATAATTAATTATGTGCTTTATAATAAACATAATGATATATAAGTAAAGATTTATGATACGAAGGAAGTGTGTGGGAAGGAAACTTACTTATAATATATAATAAGTTCAAATCAGTTATGCAGAGCTTTTCAATAATCTCCTAAACATAATAAATTAAATTAATACTTGGTTATTGAAGTAATAGTTTTCAATGAAAACCTCTTAGAATCACAAGGAGAAATGATGTAATAAACATTTTAGTTATTGAAGTAATAGTTTCATTTTTACAAGTTTATTTATATGGTAAAAGATGATGGACGAAGATAGAAATAAAAATAATATTATATTTTGATATTTATTATAAGTTGCAAAAAAAAAAAAGAATATGGTTACAAGTCTAAACACAAATAGAACCTAATATGTTTACATCTCTACTAGCAGGTGCCTTACGAAGTTGTTTTACCTTGCTAAGTACATTGGGAGCACGCCATCAAATAGCCACTCAGATACAGGATATCCAATCCAAGGTCAAGGAAGCCAGCAAAAGGGGGAACCGCTACCGTCTCATCATGCCTTCCTAAGGCCTTACTCCTGGCTCTCATGTCGTTAGCAGCTATGCTCCACATGATCCTCGAATGACTGCTCTCTTTGTTGAGGAGAAGGATCTAGTTGGTATGGATATGCCCAAAAATGACCTAATTGGCTGGTTGACAGAAGAAAATAATCCTCAACTCAGTGTGATGTCAGTGGTCGGCATGGGAGGATTACGCAAGACCACTCTCGTCAGAAAGGTTTATGAGAGTCAGATACTTGGCCAACTTTTCAACTGTCGTGTTTGGATCACCGTCTCCAAATTTCATATTAACGATCTTCTAAGAGACATGATTCGTCAGCTTCCAATCTCTGAAGACCCCCCGCCTAAAATTGAGCAGTTCACATTTGTGCAGTTGGTTGAAAAGCTCAAACAACTTCTCAATGGAAAAAAGTATTTGATTGTTTTTGATGATATATGGACGATACCTACATGGGAAAACATCAAGTCTGCATTACCTGGTAGCACAAATGGCAGTAGGGTCATGGTAACTACTCGGATTGAAACAGTTGCTACTACTTGCCGCTCTACCTTTCAATTTGGCCATATCTACAATCTCCAACCGCTCTCTCATGAGCGATCCTGGGACTTGTTCTGCAAGAGGGTGTTCAAAGATTCTGGAGGTGAATGTCCTCAAGAGATAAATCATTGATAAAAAAAGATATTATCTTAAATATTTATGTCATATATATAACTTGATAAATAATTTCATCAACATTCAAATATATCTATAAATATCCATGTACAATTTGTATGAAAAATCTGAAATAGATAACTCAGCCCTTCCGAGGTTCGAAAACAGCTCGACCCTTCTGAGGTACTGAGATAGATCGACTTTGCCAAGGTTTGGAAATAGCTCGGCTTTGCCGAGGTACTGAGATAGCTCGGTCATGTTGAGGTTCGGAGTCAGCTCGGTCCTTTTGAGGTACGAAGATAGCTCGGCCCTATCGAGGTTTGGAGACCAACTCTAGTGTTGGCGTTGAGACTGATGATGGCGTCGGTACTAACTCTGGAGTCGATAAGAAGACCGACTCTGGAGTCAGTGCTGAGACTATCTCTGGCGTTGACACAAGACCGACGCTTGTTGTCTGTTGGACCGTAGCCCAATTAGTTAGTTCAAACGTGGCTTGATCAGCCAAATAGGAAATAACTCGACCTTTGAAAACTCGATCTTTGTCGTCGGGCACATTTATTGATGCGGTGACAATTTTCTCCCGCATCATGAACTAAATAATATCATATTTTTTTATAAAATTCATATTTAATATTTTTATTAATGTAAAATTCATTACGCATCAATGTAGAAACTGTATAGAAATGGTTTCTTTCTTCAAATAAATAGTCCCTCTTGCCCTTTGTGTTTGTCTCTATTTTTGAATTACATAAATTTTGACCTGGGCCACGGTTAAATTCATTGTGATAAAAAATAAAGAAGCAAAAATTTATCCCTACCCACATTTCCTTTTTTCTCAACTTGATCAGGTCTGCCATGCGTGACGCTGCTAAAATGTTACTTTGATTTCCTAATGTACTACAACACCCGGCCCAATGGTTGGACAAGCCTGTCCATTAATATCATTTTTGGGTTATATTAGGACGTTGAATCAGAGCTAGTGGTAGATATTTATTTATTTATTTATTTATAACTTCTGATCTCGCCAGCCTCTCCCCTTCGTGTTAATAGCAAAAGTGGGCAGTACGCAGTGCAGCAGCAGCGTCACTGCATGAACGAGATCGAGATTCTGTTTTAGCTATAGAACACCTTCCACTTAAATATTTAAGGATCCATGGCAATTTAAAGGACCATCGACACGCATACGTGATATTTCTAAGAACAATTATAGTGGTTATCACCAAGAAACATCTTGCTGACGCTTAGCATTCTTGTTGTCAGAGCATTCTTGTTGCCTTTTTTTTTCTTTTTCTTTTTTCCAGGAAGAAGAAAAGAATAAAATTAGATTCATTTATTCCTGGAGAATAGAATTAGATTCCTTTTTAGCTATAGAACACCTTCCACTTAAATATTTAAGGATCAATGGCAAATTAAAGGACCATAGACACGCAAATGTGAGATTTGTAAGAGCAATTATAGTGGTTCTTAGCAAGAAACATCTCGCTGATGCTTAGCATTCTTGTTGTCAGAGATCAGAGCATTCTTGTTGCCTTTATTCCTTTTCCTTTTTTTTTTCAGAAAGAAGAAAAGAATAGAATTAGATTCATTTATTCCTGGAGAATAGAATTAGATTCCTTTTTAGCTATAGAACACCTTCTACTTAAATATTTAAGGATCAATGGCAAATTAAAGGACCATCGACACGCAAATGTGAAATTTCTAAGAACAATTATAGTGGTTATCAGCAAGAAGCATCTCGCTAATGCTTAGTATTCTTGTTGTCACAGATCAGAGCATTCTTGTTGCTTTTTTATTTTCTTTTTCAGGAAGAATCAAAGAATAGAATTAAATTCATTTATTCCTGGAGAATAGAATTAGATTCATTTTGAAGAATATTAAGCATATATGAGATTTCTAAGAACAATTAAAGTGGTTATCACCGGTTGTTGTAACAGATCAGGGCATTCTTATTGCATTTTTTTTACAGGAAGAAGAAGAGAATAGAATTAGATTCATTCTTGGAGTGTATTATTAAGGTATTTCTTGGCCTGTAAGGATCTCATTTGCAAAGCAAGGCACCTCAACTCCCTTTACGTTAACTAGAGGCAAAGCAAAGCATCTGGGTTCCCATATAAATCAAGTTCCTCTGAAGCATCACTTCGACCACCTTCCATCTCTTCCAAGCAGTGTCTTTTGCCATATAAAGTTGACTAACTGGAGATTAGGGACATGGCGGATCCTATCACCTCGGCTTTTGCCACGTCCGTGACTGAAGGTGTGGTGAGCTCCCTTGTGGACAAGCTGACAAATGCCGCCATCGAAGAGGTACAATTGCTACGAGGGGTGCGTGGCGAGATCAAATACATCATAGATGAGCTAGAGTTCATGAAGGCCTTTCTGAGGAGTGCTGAGGACCAGCAGGACAGCAATGAGGTGGCGAAGATCTGGGTGAAACAAGTGCAGGAATTGGCCTATGATGCGGAAGACTGCATCGACGAATTCAAACTTCACCTCAACCGGCCGGATGGACATGGCCTCTCAAGTAAGCTGATGTGTGATATAATTCAAAAATTAAACTTGACCAAATATTAGGATACTAAATTTAGGCATTTTCATTATTTTAAATGTCTACTAATTTATAATAGATTCTGGATTTTAATTTTTTTATGCAATAGAATTGGATTCAAAGTTCATAGCTTAATTCTATATATATATATATAAGGGAATGGAGAATCTTCACAGAAAATTGAGAAGGGCAATGGCAAGGTTGGAAAAAAAAATTACTTTGTTAAAAAACCAAGGCCGAGATGGAGTGAGAGTGAGGACGACGAATATACTATCCATTCCAAATTCATTTAATTGCCATCCATAGTTGCATTCAATGTCACCTTTTTTTTTTTGCTTTTTTTAAAAAAAATAAAAGCATGAAATCCAATGAAAAAAGTTTGATGAACTCTTTTTAAAGAAAGTTACGTGAATTTGTAAAAGTAAAAATTATTAATTCTACTATTCCTAAAAATATATTTTAAAAATAACAAACCAACTCCATCCTAGCTCTTATAAATTATTTTTTTCTACTTCCTTACACCTCAATAACATCATCAATGTCTCTTGAGAAAATGCTCTTAAATGGACTGAATGGATCACTTTAATTTTCTTGGTAGAAGAGAGTTTATGACTATTTATTTTAATTTTTTCTAAACAATTGTTTATAAGACATTTTAATTTTTAATTTTAAAAATAAGAAATGACATAACCAAATACATTTCGATTGTCACAAATTTAGAAAAAAAAAACTAGAAATAGAGTTCTTATTTGTAGTCTTTTAAAATAAAAATGATAGGACATTTATAGTTATTAAGATCCTTCTAAGTTTTTCTCTTAAATAGAATTGTCAAACCATAAATTTGGCCACCACACAAGCTGCATGTTATAGTTTCTATGTTTTTCTTTATTTTTCTCTTAAACGGAATTGCCACATCCTAAATTTGGCTACCACACAAGCTGCATATATGGCGTAATTAAATATATGCAGGGCCTCAAAATATATAAAAAACTTATAATATTGGAGGCTAACATTGGAGGCTATCTAAGCATTATTTTTTAACATTAAAATAGACTTAAATATATCAAGACTTTGAACAAAATTTTAATATTCGAATCTTAATATTAAAATAATAACTCCTGTTGTTGCTGAAATCTGTCCTCCGGCTCGGGCGCGATCGAGCTGCAATGCGGGCTCCCTCCGGGGCAGACCTGCAAGACAGTCCTCATGCGAGAGGCGTTGGGGGTGGCCCTCTGCGGAAGACTCTCCGATGCCCAAGTCAGTGGAGACCAGCAATCAACAGAAAAATGGGGAGAAAGATCCCCCGGGAAGAGTTCCTCCGAGCTCTCGTGGGAGCTTTCATGGCGGAGTGTAAGAACTGCGAATAAAAAAATGGCGTAGAATCGCCGTACCTAAGAGGCTTGAGGGTGGTAGTATTTATAGGCGGTCACCTGATTTCTTGGACGTGCTCTGGATGAGGTCTGAAAGTTGTTAGGATTCGAAACAGATTCGAATCAGGTTGTTACAGGGCCGGTAGGATCCGTATCTGGTTAGTTAGAGGATCGACGGCTGGGAGGCGGGGAGAGCTGGCCGATGGATCGAGACTCAATGGCCGCGTGGTCCCTAGGCCACTATTGTAGGTCCTAGGCCACGTCTTGGCATGATTCCTTGTTTGGAATCTTATTATGTTACAGTGAATTTGAACTCTCCCGCTAGATTCTGCAGAGGTCTGAAGTAGCTCGGATCGAATGGCCGAGGAATGGTCTGGCCTTGATGGCAGTAGCATAAGAATAGCTCGGGTTACCGAGGCATAAGGTTGGCTGAACCTGCCGAAGGACAATGTGGTTGGCCGAGTCGGATTTCTGTGAAGTATGGAGTCAAGAACTCTTTGTCTCGGCTTTATGACGCCATCCTTCCTTACGCAAAAAGTGCTGGGCAACGTTGCAGCCATAAATGCAAGGAGATAAGGCATTAAATGCCTTAAAGCAGGTAAATGCACATGGCCTTTATGAGGCCATAATTGCGTTGGTGCGAGGTCATAGAGCGATTGCGGAATCCGAGCTAGAGTGCCGAGGCATGTTGGCCGAAGCATATTTACCGATGCATGTTTGCCGAAGTATATTTGCCGAACTATACTTGCCGACTGAGACATGTTGGTCGAGCTATGCTGGTGTTGAGGTTGGCGAGCTATGTTGGCCGAGCTATACTTTCTCTTCTCTTTTTTATTCCATTAAATGCTGGCCAAGTCATTATGACCGTTTCTGCACCATTGAATGCTCTGGCTTATTGATTTGACGGATATTAATGAGGGGGCCGTTGGGAGAACCCACGCACACAGCGTGACCCTTTTTTCCCTTTTGTTCTCTTTCTTCATAATGAAGAGACTCTTGTCGCTAGAATGTCACGCCAGCAAGGCATTTGGACTGGGCGCGACCCCATCGCCGATGTGAGTGGTCAACAATGCAATGATGATTTTACCCCTCATCACATGCCCCCCACTCCCTAGTCCGAAGTGTAATTTCGGATATAGGGAGTAGAATTCTGGAGCTATCTTATTCAGGGGACGTGTCATTCGATCCTCTGTAGAGAAAGTATTTATCTCTGTGTAGGTTAGAGAAAGGCCTGGGCGGCCCTCTTGCTGAAGTAAAATAAGGTGCTTTAGTTGCACTAGAGTGTCCGAGAAATTATCCGGCTAGGACGAAGCTTTAGTGTTGTATCACTCGGATTGGCCGAGGCTGCAGAAATATATCACTCAGTCTTCGGCCGAGGCTTTTGATAATAAGAGATGCACTCCGGCTCTGGCCGGGGCTTTTGAAGATCAGTAAGAAATTCCCTCCATCTTTAGCCGAGGGTTCCGACATGTCACTCGGTCTTGGCCGAGGTTTCTGTTAATAGGTGATGCCCTTCGGCTCTGGCCGAGGCTTTTGATGATAAGAGATGCACTTCGGCTCTGACCGGGGCTTTTGATAATAAGAGATGTACTCCGGCTCTGACCGGGGCTTTTGGTAATAAGAGATGCACTCCGACTCTGGCCGGGACTTTTGGTAATAGGAGATGCACTCCGGCTCTGGCCGGGGCTTTTGGTAATAGGAGATGCACTCTGGCTCTAGCCAGGGCTTTCGGTAATAAGAGATGCACTCCAGCTCTGGCCGGGGCTTCCGATAATGAGAGATGCACTCCGGCTCTGGCCAGGGCTTTCGGTAATAAGAGATGCACTCCGGCTTTGGCCGGGGCTTCCGATAATGAGAGATGCACTCCGGCTCTGGCCGGGGCTTTTTATGATAAGAGATGCACTCCGGCTCTGACCGGGGCTTTTAATAATAAGAGATGCACTCCGGCTCTGGCTGGGGCTTTTATGATAAGAGATGCACTCCGGCTTTGATCGGGGCTTACGCACTTCGGCTCTGGCCGGGGCTTTCGGTAATAAGAGATGCACTCCGGTTCTGGCCGGGGCTTCCAATAATGAGAGATGCACTCCGGCTCTGGCTGGGGCTTTTTATGATAAGAGATGCACATCGGCTCTGACCGGGGCTTACGTACTTCGGCTCTGGCCGGGGCTTCCGGTAATAAGAGATGCACTCCGGTTCTGGCCGGGGCTTCCAATAATGAGAGATGCACTTCGGCTCTGACCGGGGCTTTTAATAATAAGAGATGCACTCCGGCTCTGGCCGGGGCTTTTTATGACCTGCTTCTCATTGTGACTTTCAAGGAGAGTTATAAAAATTTCGCAGGCCTTTTAAAAACTAAACTTAATTCAATGAATAAAAATGGGTCTAGAAAGAGCGTACTTTTATGGATGAATAAATTACTCGGTTGTTGCCGAGCCTTTAGAAATATATCACTTGGTCTTTGGCCGATGCTCTGGAGATTTATTACTCGGTTGTTGCCGAGCCTTTAGAAATATATTACTCGGTTGTTACGGAGCCTTCCCAAGATGCTACTCGGTTGTAACCGAGGCTTCAAATATTAATTGCTACTCGGTTGTGACCGAGGCTTTAAATAATAAATTACTCGGTGTTGCCAAGCCTTCCAAGGTGCTTCTCGGTTATAACCGAGGCTTCAAATAATAAAATACTCGGTGTTACCGAGCCTTCCCAGATGCTACTTGGTTGTAACCGAGGCTTCCAAATAATAAATTACTCGGTGTTGCCGAGCCTTCCAAGATGCTACTCGGTTGTAACCGAGGCTTCAAATAATAAATTACTCGGTGTTGCCGAGCCTTCCAAATGCTACTCGATTGTAACCGAGGCTTCAAATAATAAAATACTCGGTGTTGCCGAGCCTTCCAAGATGCTACTCGGTTGTAACCGAAGCTTCCAAATAATAAATTACTCGGTGTTGCCGAGCCTTCCAAGATGCTACTCGGTTGTAACCGAGGCTTCAAATAATAAAATACTCGATGTTGCCGAGCCTTCCAAGATGCTACTCGATTGTAACCGAGGCTTCTAAATAAATTACTCGGTGTTGTCGAGCCTTCAAAAATGCTACTCGGTTGTAACCGAGGCTTCCAATATTAATTGCTACTCGGTTGTAACCGAGGCTTCAAATAATAAATTACTCGGTGTTGCCGAGCCTTCAAGATTATATTTTACTTGGCGCTGCCAAGGTTCGGAGACCGTTACTCGGTTGTAGCCGAGCCTTCAAGATTATATTTTACTTGGCGCTGCCAAGGTTCGGAGATTTATTGCTCGGCCCAGCCGAGGATTTATACGACCTGCTTCTTATTATAGCTTTCAAGGAGAGTTATAAGAATTTTGTAGGCCTTTAAAAATAGAATTTAATTCAATGAATAAAAATGGGTATAGAAAGAGCATACTTTTATGGATGAATTTATTACTCGGTTGTTGCCGAGCCTTCAGAAATATATCACTCGGTCTTTGGCTGATGCTCTGAGAATTTATTACTCGGTTGTTGCCGAGCCTTTAGAAATATATTACTCGTTGTTGCCGAGCCTTCCCAAGATGCTACTCGTTGTAACCGAGGCTTCTAAATAAATTACTCGGTGTTGCCGAGCCTTCAAATAATAAATTAATCGGTGTTGCCGAGCTTTCCCAAGATGCTACTCGGTTGTAACCGAGGCTTCAAATAATAAAATACTCGGTGTTGCCGAGCCTTCCAAGATGCTACTCGGTTGTAACCGAGGCTTCCAAATAAATTACTTGGTGTTGCCGAGCCTTCAAAAATGCTACTCATTGTAATCGAGGCTTCCAATATTAATTGCTACTCGGTTGTGACCGAGGCTTCAAATAATAAATTACTCGGTGTTACCGAGCCTTCAAGATTATATTTTACTTGGCGTGCCAAGGTTCGGAGACCGTTACTCGGTTGTAGCCGATCCTTCAAGATTATATTTTACTTGGCACTGCCAAGGTTCGGAGACCGTTACTCGGTTGTAGCCGAGCCTTCAAGATTATATTTTACTTGGCGCTGCCAAGGTTTGGAGACCGTTACTCGGTTGTAGCCGAGCCTTCAAGATTATATTTTACTTGGCGCTGCCAAGGTTCGGAGACCGTTACTCGGTTATAGCCGAGCCTTCAAGATTATATTTTACTTGGCGCTACCAAGGTTCGGAGACCGTTACTCGGTTGTAGCCGAGCCTTCAAGATTATATTTTACTTGGCGCTGCCAAGGTTCGGAGACCGTTACTCGGTTGTAGCCGAGCCTTCAAGATTATATTTTACTTGGCGCTGCCAAGGTTCGAGACCGTTACTCGGTTGTAGCCGAGCCTTCAAGATTATATTTTACTTGGCGCTGCCAAGGTTCGGAGACCGTTACTCGGTTGTAGCCCAGCCTTCAGATTATATTTTACTTGGCCTGCCAAGGTTCAGAGAATTTGTTGCTCGGCCCAGCCGAGGTTCAGAGATTCATGTGCAAATAGGCAACTCGGTCATGTCGAGGATTGGTGAGCAGCACCTATTTCTTTTCGTAATCTTTGGCAACATAATGTGTGATGATTCACGTTGCAAATTACGAAAATACATGCCGACAGGAAGGTATAATAAGGCATATCAAAATGGACTTATAGAGGACATACCCTATTGATAATACTTACGGAGATTGTTTGAGTTCCACGTCCGGGGGACAAACTTTCCGTTTAGATCTTGCAGCTTGTAGGTTCCCGGTCCAATGATCTCCGCCACTTGGTAGGGGCCTTCCCAATTTGGTGCCAGTTTTCCTTGCTCCAGCGGTTTGGAGACAGATGCTTTCCGGAGAATAGGGTCGCCGGGCGAGAAGGATCTCCCTTTGACTCTGGAGGCATGATAGCATCCGCGAATAGGGGGGTCCTATCTCCACGGGGATGACAGCTTCTACGCCGAAGGCCATCCGTCGTCTGTGGGGACTCTCTGTGTGGTGCGGTAGATCCACTGGCCGAGGTTGAAGCTGGACGTTGGACTTTTGTGAAGCTTGGAGTCAAGAACTCCTTGTCTTGGCTTTATGACGCCATCCTTCCTCACGCAAAAGGTGCCTAGGGGGCAATGCGGCAGCCATAAATGCCTTAATGATGGAAGGAGATAAGGCATTAAATGCCTTAAAGCAGGTAGATGCACATGGCCTTTATGAGGCCATAAATGCCTTGGTGCGCATAGCGTGGCTATGGAAGCCGATCTGTTGTGCCAAGGCAGGGAGAAGGCGGAGACGGCGTTGAGTCATGGCGAGAGGACACCGGAGAGATGGATCGGGCCCGCCGAGATCTGGGGAGATCCTTGTTGCAGCCCCCTTGCGGGACTAGTCTGGCCTCCTTAGGTTGATATGGGGGGTCCGCAACTCCATGCGGACCAAAAGAAGTGGCTAGAGAAAGAGGAGCTGCGGCCTCTTCGAGGAGGCATGGAGCAGGGGTAGCTATAACTGGATGGGGAGCTGTATGGCGCTCCTGAACTAGACGGGTCAGGGCCTGGACCTGCTGGACCAGTGTGGCGAACGGGTCCTGGGTCACTGGGATAGCTGGTGGCAATGGAGTCTCAGCTGGTGGCGGTGGCAGTGCCACGATACTCATCGGATCGGGTCTCTGGGAGGCGACCTGGTCCTGGGCTTCAGAAGTTGTCCTTCTCCGATTAGCCATTGGAGAGGTTCTCTTCCAGATCGAGATCCTTGTCTCCTTTTTTCAAGTTTAATGAGACTTGAGGCCCTTCCTCTAGCGCCAATCTGTTGCCGCTGAAATCCATCCTCCGGCTCGAGCGCGATCGGGCTGCAGCATGGGCTCCCTCCTAGGCGGACCTGCAAGACAGTCCTCACGCGAGAGGCGTTGGGGGTGGCCCTCTGCGGAAGACCCTCCGACGCCAAGTCAGTGGAGACCAGCAATCAACAAATATGGGAAGAAGGATCCCCAGGAAGAGTTCCTCCGAGCTCTCGTGGGAGCTTTCATGGCGGAGTGTGAGAACTGCGAATGAAAAATGGGCGTAGAATAGTCGTACCTGAGAGGCTTGAGGATGGTAGTATTTATAGGTGGTCACCTGACTTCTTGGACGTGCTCTGGATGAGGTCTGAAAGTTGTTAGGATTCGAAACGAATTCGAATCAGGTTGTTACAGGGCCGGTAGGATCCGTATCTGGTTAGTTAGAGGATCGACGGCTGGGAGGCGGGGAGAGCTGGCCGATGGATCGAGACTCAATGGCCGCGTGGTCCCTAGGCCACTATTGTAGGTCCTAGGCCACGTCTTGGCATGATTCCTTGTTTGGAATCTTATTCTGTTACAGTGAATTTGAACTCTCCCGCCAGATTCCGCAGAGGTCTGAAGTAGCTCGGATCGAATGGCCGAGGAATGGTCTGGCCTTGATGGCAGTAGCATAAGAATAGCTCGGGTTACCAAGGCATAAGGTTGGCTGAACCTGCTGAAGTACAATGTGGTTGGCCGAGTCGGACTTCTGTGAAGCATGGAGTCAAGAACTCTTTGTCTCGGCTTTATGACGCCATCCTTCCTTACGCAAAAAGTGTCGGGCAACGTTGCAGCCATAAATGCAAGGAGATAAGGAATTAAATGCCTTGTAAATGCACATGGCCTTTATGAGGCCATAATTGCGTTGGTGCGAAGGTCATAGTGCGGTTGCGGAAACCGAGCTAGAGTGCCGAGGCATGTTGGCCGAAGCATATTTACCGATGCATGTTTGCTGAAGTATATTTGCCGAACTATACTTGCCGAAATATATTTTCTAAGGCATGTTGGCCGAGCTATAGGCTGGCTGAGCTATTTTGGCCGAGCTATACTTTCTCTTCTCTTTTTATTCCATTAAATGCTGGCCAAGTCATTATGACCATTTCTGCACCATTGAATGCACGGATATTAATGAGGGGGCCGTTGGGAGAACC
This sequence comes from Calamus simplicifolius, assembly GCA_900491605.1. NCBI lineage: Eukaryota > Viridiplantae > Streptophyta > Magnoliopsida > Arecales > Arecaceae > Calamus > Calamus simplicifolius. The sequence goes on along the minus strand of UESW01002839.1, from coordinate 184,778 downwards.
CACGCACACGGCGTGACCCTTTTTTTCTCTTGTTCTCTTTCTTCATAATGAGGAGACTCTTGTCGCTAGAATGTCGGCATTTGGACTGGGCGCAACCCCATCGCCGATGTGAGTGGTCAACAATGCAATGACGATTTTACCCCTCATCAACTCCCAACATCAACAAAAAAAAATCATCTAAGTTTTAGAATCTCCAAAATAAAAATAAAAAATAAAAATTTAACTAGAAATCAATTCTATTAAGCTTTTCATATCTTCCAAAAAAAAGCAATTCAAAGCAACTCTTGGTCTCCTTTAAAAATCATTCAAAGCATGTAAGGTATTAGGCTTGATAAATTGCATCAATTTAATAGATAATATGAATATAAATCATTGATAAAAAAGATATTATCTTAAATATTTATGTCATATATATAACTCGTTAAATAATTTCATCAACATTCAAATATATCTATAAATGTCGATGTGCAATTTGTAGGAAAAATCTATAATTTTAGTCGTACGAATCATATGGTATTTTATAATTTCATGTCACAATTCCCCTATTTAGTTATCTTTAGATTAAGCTGCATTCATGTTTCAAGTCCATGATGGAGCACTGATGTTGTCATTTTTTATTTTTTAATAAGGCATCAAAATCATCTCGTTTCTAGCTAATGGTGGGGTATTAATATTATCATATTTTTAGTTTATGATATCAGTAATGTCACATTTCTAGTCCATGACAAGGTATGTCATATCAAGGCATCAATAATACATGAATAATCAAATATCAAAATTAATTCAAGTTCTTTAATATGCATTTTAAACAATTCAAATTACATTTTCAATCATGATCAGGTTTAACTTGTAATTTCTAAATAAGTTTTCCATGGAGAGTTCTTTGTTTACACCGGTAATTTCAAAACCAGAGCTATTCATAAAAACATGCATCTATGAGAGGAATAACTAATTATGTTCTTTATAATAAACAAAATGATATATAAAGTAAAGATTTATGATATGAAGGAAGTGTGTAGGAAGGAAACTTACTTGTAATATATAATAAGTCCAAATCTAGTCATGCAGAGCTTTTCAATAATCACCTAAACATTTCAAATTAAATTAACACTAATATTTAATAAAATATACACTTAATTACTTTTATGAAAGTAAAAGGCCAATATTTGTCGCTCATGCTTAATACAAGGCAATTACAACCACCCCCAGCATACCAACCGCTATATAATATCATGTTTTGGATATAGGTACACACTATAAGATTGAAATTATTAAGTGCATTGATTCACATTCAATGAAAGCTCTTAGAATCACAAGGAGAAATGATGTAATAAATATTTTAGTTATTGAAGTAATAGCTTCATTTTTATAAGTTTATTTATATGGTAAAAGATGATGGGCGAAGATAGAAATAAAAATAATAATATATTTTGATATTCATTATAAATTGCAAAAAAAAAAAAAAAGAATATGGTTACAAGTCTAAACATAAATAGAACTTAATATGTTTACATCTCTACTGGCAGGTGCCTTACAAAGTTGTTTTTCCTTGCTAAGTACATTGGGAGCACGCCATCAAATAGCCACTCAAATACGCGATATCCAATCCAGTGTCAAGGAAGCCAGGGAAAGAGTGAACCGCTACCATCTCACCATGCCTTCCCAAGGCCTTGCTCCTGGCTCTCATGTCATTAGCAGCTATGCTCCACATGATCCTCGAATGACTGCTCTCTTTGTTGAGAAAAAGGATCTAATTGGTATGGATGAGCCCAAAAGAGAGCTAATTGGCTGGTTGACAGAAGAAAATAATCCTCAACTTGGTGTAATTTCAGTGGTTGGCATGGGTGGATTAGGCAAGACCACTCTCGTCAGAAAGGTTTATGAGAGTGAGATACTTGGCCAACTTTTCAACTGTCGTATTTGGATCACCGTCTCCAAATTTCATACCGACGATCTTCTAAGAGACATGATGCGTCAGCTTCCAATCTCTGAAGAGGACCGGCCTAAACATGAGCAGCTCAGGTCTGAGAAGTTGATTGAAAAGCTCAGAGAACATCTCAACAACAAAAAATATTTGATTGTTTTTGATGATATATGGACCATAGCTGCATGGGAAAGCATCAAGCTTGCATTACCTGGTAGCACAAATGGCAGTAGGGTCATGGTAACTACTCGGATTGAAAGAGTTGCCGAAACTTGTCGCTTTGCCTTTCCACATGGCCGAATCTACGAACTCCCACGCCTCTCTCATAAGCAATCCTGGGAGTTGTTCTGCAATAGGGTGTTCAAGGACTCGGGGGGTAGATGTCCTCAAGAGCTCAATGATCTATCTGAAGCTATTTTGAAGAAATGTAAAGGATTGCCATTAGCCATTGTTACCATAGCTGGTATGCTACGTAGCAAGCGCAACAAGACTAGGAAAGAATGGCAACAAGTGATTGATCGACTTGGACATGAGCTGGAAACCGATCCTAGCCTCGAGGTAGTGAAGCAAATATTAAACTTGAGTTATTATGACTTGCCTCACTCTCTCAGGCCTTGCTTCCTCTATTTAAGTAAATATCCAGAGGACTATGAGATCAAACGGAAGCAAGTGGTGAACTATGGGCAGCTGAAGGGCTCGCAATTGGCACCCAAACATGAGTGCAGAGGAGGTTGCGGAGAAATATTTTGATGAGTTCATCAACAGAAGTATGATTCAACCATCAAAGATCCGTTGGGATGGTAAGGTGAAGAGTTGTACAGTCCATGATGTGATGCTCGAAGTCATGGTTTTCAAGTCAAGAGAGCAGAATTTACTGATTTCTTTTCTTGCAGATGAGCATGAGACAGTACAACAAAAGATTAGACGCCTATCTATCAATACAAGGATCAAGAGCACTGATTTATCACATGTCCGATCAATAACATGTTTTAGTATTGATGATACAGCATTTATTCATTCTCGACCGAGGCTTTTAAGGGTTTTGGATTTGCAGCGTCTAGAAATGCTGAGTAGGCAGCAGCTCAAGTGGATTAGTGAATTGATTCATTTGAAGTACTTGAAGTTGTATTTTCCTCTTCTGCAGACTTTTTATCTTCCCAAGTCCTGGGAAAATCTTCGCCAACTAGAAACGCTAGATATGGCACCTGTATCATGGCTGTGGAGAGGCTTACAGTATGTGCAGAGGGTCACCAAGCTCCAAAAGCTACGTCATCTTCGTGGACGTTTGGTCTTTCTGCCCAAGAGTGGAATCGGTAATCTACAATCCCTACATACATTGGATTGCGTGGACTGTGAAAAAGGCCAAGGCCACGTGATAAAGGAGCTTGGGAAGCTGACTCAACTCAGATGCTTGTCTCTGCGATGTTACCAATCAAAGTACATGTCACTTCTTTCTACATCTCTTTCGAAGCTAAACAGTTGCCTTCGCTCTTTGAAATTGAGCGCAGGTACTTATAATGCCTTCTTTGATTGCTTAGAGAGCATATCCTCTCCTCCTCTGCAACTTCAAGAGCTGAAATTAGAAGGGTTATTGCAAAAGTTTCCTAGTTGGGTTGTCTTGCTGAAGGATGTAGCTAAAATTACTCTATGGGACACTAAATTAGAGGATGATGCCATCCAAGTCCTTCAAAATCTACCCAACTTGATTTATCTCAAATTGATGGGTGGTTCATTTGCCAAAGAAAACTTATGTTTTGTTCAGGAAGGATTTCCACAGCTTAAAATCCTCCTCCTTCAAGGGATTGATTCGGTAAGATTCAAAGAAAGAGCAATGCCTAATCTTGTAAGGCTTGCTTTATTTGCCATATCAATTGAAGAGGCCAATTTCGGCATTGAACATCTTGTTCAGCTCAAGGAACTCAAGGTCTCTAACTGTAAGAGCACAGATGATGTTTTAAATGAGCTGCTTCGAACTGCAAAAGAACATCTCAACCAACCCAGAGTGACCATCCATAAGTAGATCAAAGTACCTAAGCAGGGAGAAGATAAATTACTTGTATTCGATTTTTTCTTTAGACTTTGTCATTCATGGTCATGTAATAACTTCACATGTGTACTTAACTTTTTTCTTTTTTTTACCTATTTACCATTTGTGTGCTTAACTTGGAATGCACCAAAAAAGTTTCATTTAAGTTTGTAAGCATGATTAATGATAGTTGGCTAGGTTTCAAGAGCACCATGATGTCCGACTCTAAAAACTATAACCAATTGTTATGGTAGAAGTAATGGCTGATTTCAAGTATTGTACCAGGTTCTCAAGGAACAATGGATAGAATTCTGAGAAGAGTGTAGAATCCCGAGAGGAGCATCATTTAAGAAAAGTTAAATTACTGCAACAGTAAAAGTTAACGGCTTTTATTTAAATTCAAACTATTCATCGCATCGTTTGATTGGAATTATGTCCAGGTGATGCTTCTACTTTTAGCATTGCTAATTGTGATGCATAATAGAAAAGGCCATCTCCTGTTGCTTTGGCAGGTATTATCAGATGTTTTAAAATTGTTAAGGTTTAGCCCATTATATGATCTATAGCTAAAAGTCTTGTATCATTTTAATTTCATCGGTTTTGAGATACCAGGCACTGACTTATGCCATGAAATGACATGAAACACTGTCAATGTTTGGTAATCAAGTTTCTTGAAAGTTTCTTGAAGTCTTGCTTGCAGCTGAGGGCACCAAATATGTTGGTGTTCGGATTTGGCCTTCATATGCTAATGGATAAATTATCTTAGTAAAGCACTTTCTAGTAGAATTATTCATCTTTGCAAGAAAGGGGGAAAAAATGAATGAGAAAATAATTCAAGGGTCATAGGACGAGCTATTTAGGATCTAAGCAAGTTCAAGTTTCTAGGTCCTTGCCCTCACCCTATTCCTATTAAGACGTAATACTTTTGCTGCCATTAATGCATAGAGAAATCTTTCCTTCTATCACATACACATAAAATCCTAATTAAGTTCTTCATTGCAAAAAAGTTATGGATGTTGCAATAAATCCATGCATGATTTATTTTATATTATATATGCACATATACTCATCATATTATGATTATTAATTATGTTTTAGATTTATAAAATTCATATTGTCTTTCAATTGGTACCAGTGCACGTTTAATCTCCTATATGTGTACGTAAAAAATTAAATATTATTTTTTATTTTATTTTTGTGAAAGATGAGATCTAATTTGATCTTTAATTTTGGGATTATTATTTTGAGGTTTATTGATCCATAATTTGATGAATTTCATATAAGTATATTTTTTTATAGATTTATATTTTGAAGAGAGAAACAACAATTGATTTTTCTTCTCAAATCTTAAACCTATTTTTTCATTCAAACCCCTCAACTTGGGCATCTATTTATTCTCTAAAATTGAAAAGGAAACCCTACAAATATATCTTTTCTAGTCCAAAAAATTAATAAAAAATTAATAAATAGTGAGTGAACTTAAGTTATAAGCATATAACATATTTTCTTTTCATTCAATATAGAACTAAATTTAGGGTATTATTGCTACTGCCGCCTATGTGCTTGGTTGATTGTCGATCGAAGACTTCTGTCCTCTTATAAAATTAGAATGAGGGCTTTGTTTTCGATGAGTCAATGTCGTATTAGGACTGTAGCTAGATTCATTTGAACTTTGAAGAGGAGGGACTTCCCCACACGGCAAGCTATCCAGTCTTGGCTAATGATCACCTATTTAGCCAATACTATTTGGCTAATTTTAGAATAGGCTAAATTTTATTTGGCTAGATATTTTATCTATTCTTCCTACTATTTCTACTTTCAGTCCAGTGTTTTCATATTTAGCCAGTAGGCAAGGATATGTCCTATTTTGCAACATTCTTGTTTCACATCTTGGTTGGACCCAGGCCAATTAGGCCAAGATTCTAATATTTCCTTTTAACTTATGGAATCTCATTCACCCAAATTAACAAGTTGAGCTCATTTTATTAATTAAAGTTTTGTAATATTATATTGATTAAATATTACATAATTTTGACTATAATTTTGCATACTGTACTCTATAAAATTTTGAGCCAAACTTTCTAGGATAATATTCTTATGCTATCAACTTTATTATTTATTTACATACTATTAAATTGATGTGATTTGGATACTATAATTTTGTTTATACTTTACAAAATTTGTATTGTTAATTTACATGCAAAATAAATATATTATAATGTAAATTTAATGCATGGGTTAATTAGGCATGCTGTAGAAATTCTAATTAAACTATTTTTTAATTGGCTAATGCTCACCTATCATGGGACTAATCATGATAAAACATTGATAATAATGATAATAATTATTATTATAATGACACTGGATTATACCTCATTAATCTATCATCATTTGATAAGGTTTTTAGTGGAATAAAGAAAATAAATTAAATATTATTCCTTAAAAGTTTAATGTACCCTCACAGTATTAGCTTTTAAAGGTATGATTAACTTTATTCTATCTTATTAAAGAGTTTATTTGCATGTTATAATCTGAAAGTTGAGATAAGATTGTAATGGCATAAGGACTCATAAATCTAATTAATAGTTTATTTAATTAAATAATAAGAAAAAAATTTTTAATAGCATGATTCTGATTCTATATGTATAATGAACTTATTTAAGATAATACGTACAAAATTAAAGAGCGAATACATTGAAGTGAGTGGATACAAGGGATGTTTCAGCTAAAGAAGTATACAGGAAACTCCTGGTTCTATAAACCACCACGTGCCTAAGGTAAGAGTTTCTAAAGAGTCTTATTGGAAAAGCTATACATGGATAAAACTCTATCGATTTCTTTGAGTTGATATACTCCTCTATCATGTCAACGATCCTAACGTTTTGGATAATTAAAACTCTAAAAATATTTAAATTATCATTTTAATGATTTTATCACGTCCTATGCTATTTGATCAATATTTTTAAATTTGGTGTTTGATAAAATGATGATGAATACATCTTTGATCTAATTATATTATATAATATAGAATAATATACCTTTTTTAAAAAAAAAAAAAAAAAGCAACTTTTAAAGCTTCTAATGGGCAAATGGCCATTTAAATTTCATTATTCTAGCATCCGAGGAAAAGATTATTGCAAAAATTATTCCGGGAGATGCTTCATCTATTCGATCTCCCCAATAAAACAACAATAATGTAGAAGTCAATGAGAATAATCATATTCAAAAAGTATGCATTCACATATATATTTAGAATTTATATTTTACATTATCCATGCTGTAATGAAAAAATATTAATATATATATATATATATATATACACACACACACTTAGAATCTTGATAAAAACATTATTGAGGGACTAATTAAAATGTTTGATATTCACAATCATATCACACAAAGCTTTAGAATGGCAAGAAATCGAATTAAAAACTTAGTCTGTCCTCCATTATGCATTCAATTAATTGGAAGTAGGGGAACACACCTTAAACAATACAATAGATTTTGACCATAAATCCAATGGGTTGTAACTTTAAGGAATGGCTCTCAAAATTGTTAGCATAAATAAATCCAGATGGCCTGGCCCGAACACAAAAGCCTAAAACATTTAACATTAATTGGTCTGTTTTGTGAATAGTTCTCAAAATTATTCCTTTGGGAGCTGAGTTATAAATTATTGAGCTATATGATATTAAAATGCCAAAATTCTAACAAATATATATTCTAACCCAATGTAGAACCACATGCATATAAGTGAATATAGCTTCCAAAAGCATTCTCAAAGTAGGGAAAAAGATTAAATTTCAATATATATTCTAACCCAATGCAGAACCACATGCATATAAGTGAATATAGCTTCCAAAAGCATTCTCAAAGAAGGGAAAAAAATTAAATTTCAACCCATAGGCAATGTCAAATATCAAAAGTCAAAGTTCTCATTTGCAGCCATTCTCCAAAACCACAAAATGCAAATTTCTGCTGCATCTAAATTGCATCATTTAAATGAACAAAACTTGACAACAAAGTTGAAACACATTCAAATTTAGCATAGTAAACCATTTAAATATAGGCATGAAAGTAATATATTTAAGAAAGAACTAAAAAACAAGGCCTCTAAGTGTTGAGGCAAACCCGTTGATTCTTGGACCAATTGCAGCAAAAAGTCTCTAGATTTGAACCAAAATAGCCACCACGAGAAAAAATAGGACAGCAACTTGGTCCCCTGCAACAGAGAGAAAGAATTCCTAAGAAAGAGAACTCCTAGGAGAGAGAAACTTATGGCACAAGTTAAAGAAAGAAAGAGAGACATATAGAGAGAGAAAGAGACATTACAAGACTTTATGCCTTTTCTTTTCTTAGAAAGAGAACCCACCATACGTTAGGAGAGATAACAACCCATCTAGAGAGAGAAAATTGAATAAGAGAAAAATTTCTTAAGAGAGAAAGTTACCTAGAAAGAAAAAGTTGGCCAAGAGAGAGAAAAACCATCCACCCCTAGAGATCATGTCTCTTCCTTCCTAGAGAGAGAAACTACCACATATTAAGAGAGAAGGAATGATGCTTAAAGAGAGAAAATGTTTTAGAAAGAGAAAATACCCTATAGGGGAAGAGAGAGGCGACGCTCTAGGGTTTTTCACGCCTCTAGAGAGAGAATGGGTGACGGCTAGGGTGAGAAAAAAGAGAGAAAACCTATTTTATTGGAAGAAAATAATCTCTATATTTCTTACACAAACCCTAGGACTAGGGTTTAAATATACGACCAAGTTGGCTTGATCCTGACTTAAAAAAACTTCCAGGGCTATTCCAATGAGATTAAGTTAACTCCAAGCCTATATATACCCATGACTTGACTCAATCTTAAAACTTTTGAACTCACACCCAGTCCAATACAAGTTAGCCCCCTCAAAGCCCATAGCTTAACATGGGCCTTGAGATAACCTAGAGCCCTAAATAGCTCTAAAAATGCTTCATGAAGTATGGACTTTGACTTTTTCATATTCTTTTGAGCCTTGGGAGCACGAGTCCAACATAAAGAGAATCAATTTAGCAAACCTCATTTTTCTTCTTTTTATTATTGATATAACTCTTTCGTTTATTCATTGGCAGAGAGAAAATAAGTTTTAAAATCAAAAGAAAATTTTTAGTACCTTATTAGGTATTATGACTTACAGTGAGAATAAATACATATAGATGACTCTAATAAATATGTAGCTAAAATTAACAACAAAAAAAAAATAAAACTCAGTATTTACATGATCTACATACAAATCAGAACCTAAAAAAAAAAAAAATCCCAACAAATTCTCATTCCCAATCATATTATCCATGTTCTTGATCTAAGTGCTTACATCAATGAATTCTAGAAAGCCCTACGGATGCTTGAAATCCCAACTTCTTTAATCTTGATCCCTTGATGCATGGAACTCAACCTGTGTTGTAGTGACGGTTGGCACAAGAATCCAAGAGGCAATGATGGGCTATTATTGTAATGTGATGTTGAATGAAGAAATACAACCAATGCGATTTGAGAGTTCTTTTTTATATCTTCAAATGAAACTGGTGAATGGTTCTTTTTTTCAAAAGTTAAAGTACTAAAAACATTTTCAACTTTGTTATGATAATAGTAAAGATATGCTTAATTATCTATTTTAAGAAGCAGAAGGTTTAGATGCTTAACCTAACAGTACAACGAACATGAGAACTAATTTGGGGCTCTCATGCTAGAAGGGATATTATTACCTACGTGATGAACTGGTTCCTTTCAATCCATTTTATTTCAAATTTTTATCATCAAAAGAAGAGGAACCATAAAATCAAAAATTTAAGCAAGCTTAATTTATCAGGCAAGAGAATACTATACACATGAACACATTATAATGTTGTACTATATATATATATATATATATATATATTGTTGCTATAGAAATCCGCTTTTCAATTCGAGTGCAGTCCGACTCTAGATCTGGATGCCTATTAGAAAATTATTGATAAATTATTTACCCAATTATTGATTTTGATGATTAACAAAAGCCATGAGAATATTCATTATGTTTCTGATAGATTTGATGAGTGTTTCAGGAGTTAAGATCGAGTATTTATCCAAAAAATCATATTGAAACAAGTTTGAATCAGTTTTGAATTGAATTTCAATGGAATATATTTAAGTTCAGAACTTGGAGCCGACACCCACTGTGTCTGGAGCCGACTCCAGAGCGTATCAGAATTTTGGCACAGTTCATAGTCGACACCTAGAGTTTTGGAGTCAACACCTAAAGTTTCGGAGCCGACACCCAACCTGGTGGAGCCGACTCCAACCTGATTCATAGAGACTTCGTTTTCGGAGCATTTCTTGGAGCTGACACTTCAGAAATCGGGAGCCGACTCCAGTCTGCGGGGAGTCGACACTTTGCAAAGTGGGAGCCGACTCCATGTTAAATTATTTTTTGCTATTTATGGAAAGACGAACTGGAGCCGACACATAAAAAGTTGGAGCCGACTCCAACCTGTCAGGAACGGATTTTCAAATTATCAGAACGGACTCTAACGGTAACATTTTTTCACCTAATCTCTAACGGCTATATTTCTTTACGTGTAGAAACAATACAAGTATCTTGTAACGGCTATTTTTCTCATCTAATCTTGGATTAAGAAGTCTATAAAAGAGGGCATCCGTCTGTTTGAAAATAAGAACAAAAAATAGAGAAAATATCAAAAAAATCGAGAGAAATATCCAGTGAAAAAGAAAGAGTAAATCTCTGAGTTCAAGCCTATCAATCCAAGAGAGATTCAAAAGAAATCAAAAGCCTTCAAAGATCTATTTCGGAGGATTTTCAAAGAAGAAAAGAAGAAGCTTAAAAGCCCATTTCTCTTTAACTTCTCTACAACAAATTTCTGTGAAGAATCAGAGCTGAAACTTGATTCAACCTTTCAAAAGAGAGAGAATAGAAGAAAAGAAGAAAAGCTCACATTCAAATTGCTTTAAACAGGCTTTTCTAATCCTTGTTCATTTAAATTGCATATTTGCTCATTTAAGGAGCTGTTTGTATTGAAAACTTTATTTCTAAATTATTGTTTGCTAATTCAATCAAGGGGATTGAATTAGTGGAGGTAGTTTACCTCGGGTCAAGCTAAGGTTAGCTTGGGTTTGGGTTGTGTGCTGGTGAGCCTGAAAAAACCAGCTGGGTTCGTTGTGATCCTGGGTAAAACAACAAGTTGGAGTTGTGAGCTTGTAAAATAACTCGACTATAATCGGTGGGATTATAGTGTGAACCCAAGTGTTGCTTGGGAGTGGACGTAGGTGTTGAATACATCGAACCACTATATAATCCTTGTGTTTGTCGTGCACTTATCTCTCTCTCTATCTTCTCTATTTGTGCTTAGATTTTATTAATTTAGTTTACTTAAGCACTTTCATATCAATCCAATTATTTTCAAGGAGTCAAATTTTTTAAAGAACCCAATTCAACCCCCTCCCCCCTCTTGGGTTGCCATCTGGGCCAACAATGCCTATCTTTCGTTCGGATGAAACCTGCAAGACAGTCCTCACACAGAGAGTATCGAGGGTGGCCCTCTATGGAAGACCCTCCGATGCCTAAGTCAGTGAAGATTCACAGCAAGCAGATGTAAGGAAAAGGCTCTCGCAGAAGAGTCCCTCAAAAAAATGGCCTTTTAAGAGCTCTAAGCTCTGTTTGACCTTCAATGGAGTTTTTTAGTATGAGTATGAGTGTCAGCATACCTAAAGAGCTTTAGGACAAGGGTATTTATAAATTTCTATTGATGATATTATATTCGGTACTACTAATGATTTCTTGTACCAAGACTTTTCAAAGTGTACATAGGGAGAGTTTGAGATGAACATGATCGGTGAATTCAATTATATTCTCGAACTTCAAATCAAGCAATCAAAGAAGGGAATCTTCATAAGCCAATCCATGTACATCAAGAAAATCTTTAAGAAATTTGGCATGGAGAAATCCAAAGAAGCATGATCAGCAACAATTGGTATCAGCAACTATTGATATCAGTTTGATTTGTATACTCCTTGCTTGACATGATTCTATTATGAGTCTTGGATCAGTAAACGCATATTTTTAATTGGTTTCATTTCTTGATCATATCTTATAATTGATTATTTATGTGTGTAATGAAAAGGACTTGATAGAATTGATACAAAATATCTTATGAAATATGTATTTGATATGTGCTATAAAATGTCTATGTACTGAGATTAGCATGATACATTTATAAAATGCTTGGATAATATGATATTGGTATCATTTGTGGCATAAAACTCTTATTACATATTGATCAAATTTGAAATATTTAGGGGGAGAACAATGTGAGCATATATAAAATCAAATATTTTTTGGTATATGTTAACATTGTATCTCAACATGGTTTTTAAATTAGTAAGGGAGAGAATGAACTTATTTGAATAATTAGATACTTTGATGCATTAAGCACTACGATGTATTGAGTATTAAATTTGTTATTGTGATAAGTGCTTTGATGTATGAAAGTGGTTTGATGTATTGAATATTAAATTTCTTAATTAGTATCAACTCTTGTATGATGCAATGATATGAATATATTTTCTTATTGGTATCAAACTATAAAATATGTACCTTACTCTGATATGAAAGTGATATTTTGATCTTAAATTTTTTTAATTGATATGAAAAAGTGATGTTTTGATTCTAAATTTTTTAATTGGTATGAAAAAGTGATATTCAAGAATTATGAATGATGATTGTTATTAAATGTTGAATCTCTTTATGCCTTAGTTATGTTACTCCTTGTTACTATTGAAGAAAAGACAAACAAAAATTGTGCACATTCTTTCATCTCTTTTTGATTGATGACAAAAAGGAGAAGAGAATAGAATACAATTCAATCATAAGGGAGAGAATAGCATACATTTCATTCATGAGAGATAATAATATTCATAGAAGAGAATAGCATGCATTGTGGTATTTTAGAAGGAAAAAAAATATACATTTAAAAGGAAAGAGAATAGCATATCATGAGAGAAATGCATACATCATGGTATTTCAAAACAATGCATATACTCAAAACCAAAGAGGGAGTTATGCAATGTATTTTTTAAAAATATCATATTTTAAGTGTTCTTGAAATTTAGAGTTTTGATACGATACGCTAAATTTCGGCATGCTCCGTCTTATACTTCAAATTGTCAAGGATTGGTATGATTGAAATTTTCTATTTCTTGTTGTATACTTAATAGTTTTATCATCATCAAAAAGGGGGAGATTGTTGGCCTTATAGTGATTTTGATAACTATAAAATAATTAAGTATGATACTAATGATCTTGTGGTTAAGTTAAATAAATTTCAGATGAATCATCAAGAAGATGGTGTTACTTCAAATCAAAGGTATAATGAAAGATAATGTATTAATTATATAGATGTGATTTATAATTTAAATTATTTTAAAAGGTTTGGAACGATTAAATTATTTTTCAATGGACTTGGATTTCGTAATCACTGGATGATTTTTATATGTTTTATATTTGGACGGTTCACTTGACAAAATAACTTTCAAGTTTAATTATATTTGCATTGTCTTGAATTGGATTTAATTATCCTACAAATTCCTATTTATAATTCTATTTTGAATCATCACCGGATTATGTTCTTAAACTATCTATATTCTGTTGCTTTCGGTTGCCTTCAGTTGTTGGCTTACTTAGCTTGCATGTATTTAATATCTAACGGCTAGTTCCTTGTATTTGGATTTTGGGAATGCCCTGATACTTCAATTGGCATGCTAGATGTTGGAGTTGGCATGCTAAGTTTTCCACACCTTCTGTTGGCTCCTTGGTGCTTCATTCTAGCATGCTAGTTTGGAATTTTGGCACGCTAATTCACTTGCTCTTTTGGCTGATAGTTTTTGGATAAAAAAGTTGGAATGCTAACTTTCCTCTTGGCATACCGGTTTCACTCGTTGGAATGCTAATTGTTAAAATGCTTCGGTTGGTTCCCTGATTCTAAAATCTCAGCAGGTTACCATTTGGATTTTGGCATGCTACTTTAACATTTTTAGCATACCGATTCTTTGATTTTGGAATGCCAACATTTTTTATTTCATTCGGCTTGTGGCTCTTGGAATCAAGGTTAGAATACCAACTTTTCCTTGGATTGCCGATTTGGAAATTTTGGAATGCCAACATTTGAATTCCATCGGCTGGCTTCCTTGTGATAGATGTTGGAATGCCGACTTTTGATTTTTGGAATGCCAACTCCTTGCTTCCTTTGGCTGGTTCCTTTCTATGGTTTCTAATTCTCGTGGATTGGATTTCTACTTCACCTATTGTTACTGTTTGGAAGTTCTTCTCTTGGCCGGTTCTCTCTCTCTCACTCCCTCCTCTATTTCACAACGGTAATGTAACAGCTATATTTTTTCTTCTTGATTATATATTGAGCTATTGATTAGTTATTCTTGAGAGCAAGAAAGAGGAAAGAAAAATAGAAGAAAGAGAAAGAGAAAAAGAGTGAAAAATCTATGAAAAATCATGTAGAAAAAGAGAAAATATCATTTGAAAGAGATATTTATTCTTGGTTTATTAAAGAGTTACATTCATTGTTTTAAAGCCACCAAAGTGCATTTATTTCTAATTCTTGATGTGGTAATTAAAGCCCCATCAACCTTCTTTGAAGAGCATTCAAGCTTCAATCAAAGGCTTCATCGGTGCTCCAGCATGCTCAAAGGAAGAAGCCATCTTGTGAGGTGTTCTTCAATATTTTGATAAGTATTTCATTGCTTTATCTGCTCATTATTAGGAGCATATTGTATCAAACATTCTATTAATTGTGCTTGATATTGTAAGGCTTGCTTGTGCGCATAAACAAGTGTGCTAGCTCGGAAGGCTAGTGTGTAAGGCCCTCTTGTGCCCGTAAACAAGAAGACTAGCTTGGAAGGCTAGTGTGTAAGGTCCTTTGTACCCATAAATAAGAAGACTAGCTTATAGGGCTAGTGTGTAATGTCCCCTTGTACCCGTAAACAAGAAGACTAGCTTGGAGGGCTAGTGTGTAAGGCTTGATTGCTTGTGCCCATAAATAAGTTTGCTAGCCAGGTAGGCTAGTGGTAATAGTGGAATACCCAAGGTATTCTTGGGGAGTAGATGTAGGTGCAGATTGGCACCGAACCACTATAAATCGTGTGTTTGATTGTACTCTTTATTGTGTTGCTTGCATATTATCTTCACTGCACTACACTTAGTTTATTTGTGAAGAAAATTTAATTGTACATACTTGCTAATTAGTCTAGTTAATTTTTGAGAAACTCAATTCACCCCTCCTCTTGGGTTACTATATCTGGCAACATTGACCTTGAGACCATTTTTGGTGCCGGCCGAGCCATGGATGTAGGGGCAGATGGCCAAGGGGAAGAAGGCCGTCGACAAATTGCCGAGGAATCTAGAGCTCCACCCTCGGCTGTGTCTAAAGTAGGTGAATCAAGTCATCCATCCTCAAGCGCTGCTGGAGCCGTTCCCGAGGCCAATCCTGATCTTTGAAGATTGCCTTTGTAATTTTTTTTCTTTTTAATTGAAGGGGAACTTGATAGATCCTTGTCCGGCCACATTACTATGAGGGGACTCTCATTTTCATGCTTCTCCACTTGTCTAAGCTTTATGTCAAATTATTCATTGAGTTCGTTCGTAGGTTAGTTTATTATAGGGCTAGACAAATGAACCAACTCTTAGGAAACTTTATTGAAATCAAAAAAGTCACTTGGTCCTGTCGAAGCTGGCCTGACCTGGCCCGCTAGGAGAGATCAACATTCGGCTTTGCCAAAAAGGGATAATAGTTCGGCTTCTGCCGAAGCAAAAGGTGGTTCAGTTTTGCTGAAGCATAATAGTAGTTCGGTTCTTATCGAAATAAAAGAAGACCTTGCTCTTGTTGAAGTAAAATAATGGTTCGGCTTTGCCGAAGCAAAATAATGGTTTGGCTTTGCTGATATATATATATATATATATCTTGCCTTCCCTAGGCCTTTCGCATTTAATGCCATGGCCTTTTCAAGGCAGGCTTTCTTTTCGTATATGCCAAGCACTTGATTGCTATTGGATCGTATCGTTCTTCGTGGAGGGTTTCCAGACCTATTCGTACCTTGAGGGTTTGTGAATGACCTCTTGTATTTAAAGCCCTAAGACTGGATAGATCTTTTGCCTTTTATAGTGGCATGGGGGATATCTAGTAGCACATCGGGAAGCGCCGAGCCCCCTTGGGGTGTGGCCATGTGGCTATGATTGGGGTGTGATTATGATGCCCTGAGTACCGAAGCTCCTTTCTCCATTAATGACTGCTTTCAGTTTGGCATTTATAAAAAAGGGGAAGAGTGGAGGGTGTTTGCGTACATTCGGGAAAGTCTTCCTGCTTTGAAAAGAGGCTTCTATGGCCTTTATCATACTGAGGTTGGGTTTTGCAAGGTTGAGATTTGTCTTCGGAGTTTGGCTTAGCTTTCATGACAGGTTTGATGAGGAGACTGTTGAGGAGCAAGTCATCTTTGATGACGAGGCTATGGAGGTTATATGCGAAGCGCAGAGGGGGGTAGAGGTTATATGGAAAGCGCATGCCGGTGCTTTTTGTTTGGCTCTATCTGCTCGCCGTGGGGCCGCAGATACCATTGGAGATTCCATTTTGATGGGCCACGGCTTCCACTGGCTTTTCATCAACCATGGTAACCTTCATCGTCAAGCCTCTTCTTTCTGAGGCTTTTCATCTTTCATGGTGGCGTTTGGCCATGTCCCTGCATTTTGAGGAACTTTACGCTTTCGGAGGTAAGTTCCTTCATGTGGCTTCTTTTCTCCACATGACTGCCTAGAGATTCGGGGATCGTGGCTCGATAGAATTGCCTTTTCGACCTTTTTGAGTCATGGATGGAAATTACAGCATCGCGTGCTGAGTTCGTCTGTCTTGAGCATTTTTACTTTATGTATTTTCAGTGTTGTAAAGCACTTGTAATGCCTTGAAAGGCTGCAAAGAAACTTTCAATAAAAGAACTTTTTCTCTTTGCCCCTGTAGCTGTTTTGTGTTGTTGCTTTTATTTCGCGAAGTGTAAGTTTTTCACATTGTATTGTTTTTGCATTTCTCGAATCGTGCAAATTTATTGTATATGTTGAATTGGAGGATGCAGAGTGGGGATTCGGTCCTGCCAAGATGAGCAAATAGCCATTAGGGTGTCTCTTTGCCAAGGGAAATGACCACACCAAACATTTACAAGTCTGGGACATTTTAGAGATTCTCTGTATGGTTTGGTTTGAGCCCGCCGACGTGTATCAGATTACGTTGGCTTTTTAAAGGTGGAGTGTACTATTTCCTTTAGGCTAGGGCAAGGACTGGCCGTCCTTTAGCCTCTGATAGGAGTTCGGGAATGCCGAGTACCTTCGAAAGTTTTGACTGAGTTCGTCAGCATAGCCTGGTCATGCCGAGGCTGAAAAATAGATTACGTTTTACTTAGCGTGACTGAGGTATGGTGAAATCACTCAGCCTTTGAATCGGTCGAGGGTGCTTGGACATATCGAGTCTTTGTTTGATATTTAGCTCGATCCTCAGCCATACTGAGGATGCTCGGCCATATCGAGTCTTTGTTGATATTTAGCTCGGCCCTCAGCCATACTGAGGGTGCTCGGCCATACCGAGCCTTTATTGATATTTAGCTCAGCCCTCAGCCATACTGAGGGTGCTCAGCCATACCGAGCCTTTATTGATATTTAGCTCGGCCCTCAGCCATACTGAGGGTGCTCGGCCATACCGAGTCTTTATTGATATTTAACTCGGCCCTTAGCCATACTGAGGGTGCTCGGCCATACAGAGTCTTTATTAATATTTAGCTCGGCCCTCAGTCATACTGAGGGTGCTCAGCCATGCCGAGTCTTTGTTGATGGACCCGTAGGTCAGCAGTCGGATGAAATCTGTCTCTTATCAAAGATTTTTGGGAAAGATTGTTTGGAACATGAACAATGTGAAATCTTGATATTGTAAATAGAGTGGGTTTGGTGAGAGCGTACTTTATTAATGATATTTTTGAAGGTTGTCCGTGTTCCAGGTTCGAGGAATGGATTTTTCATCTAGATCTTGGAGCTTGTAAGTGCTGGGCCTGATGACCTCCGCAACTTGTAGGGACCTTCCCAACTTGGAGATAGCTCCCTCTGCTCCAATGGTTTGGAAACGGACGCCCTTTACCGACAGGTTGCAATTCGGATTTAGGCCTTCTCCCTGACTCCTTCTATCAAGTCGAGGTTGGTTTGGAGCTGCTTGTTGCTATCATATTGACATTGCCAATAATCGAAAGATTCGGTGGAGGGGGCTGGTGAGGTTCAGGCTGGCGGTCTTCTCCATTGTTCGGCTCGAGGGCTCTCCTGAACCGGTCTAGCCTGCCTCGTCAGATGAGCTGTTCAATTTCATTCCGAAGCTGCCAGCATTCCTCAGTGTCATACCCGTGGTCTCAGTGGAATTGTCAATATTTGGTCATATCTCTTCGAGCCTCATTTTCCTGGAGAGGAGGTGGCCGAGGAATCTGACACTCAATCTCTATCAAAATTTGCACCCTTGGCGCAGTGAGCAGGGTGTACTGATCGAACCTCAAAGCCAGGCTCCGGGTTTGATCCCTAGATGGCAATGGAGGAACTCTTTGGCGGTGAGGTGGGCTTGCATGGCGGAAGGATCGGTGCTTTTTCGAGCCTTTGGCCTCCTTCTTTTTCGATTGTTCGGCTCGGGCTGATCTCCATGACTCCTCAACCTTGGCATACTTATCCGCCAAGGCCATCATATCAGAAAGGCTTTTTGGATAATTGACTTTCAAAGCTAAGTAGAAGTCGCCTTCCTTCGACACTCCCCTCGCCAAAGCAGACATGGCTACCTCGTGGTTAAGGTAGTCAACCTCCAACATGACCGTGTTGAAGCGACCAAGGTAATTCTTCAGGGATTCTCCCTCCTACTACTTGACCTCGGATAGGGAATCAAATCTCCATCAATGGTGATGGCTACTGACGAACTGGCTGATGAATAGGTAGCTCAGCTCATCAAAAGAATCAATGGAACCTAGCTTCAGGCTGTTGAACCAGGTTCTAGCGGACCCTCTAAGGGTAGAAGGAAAGGTTCGGCACAAGATTGCATCTGATGCTCCATGGAACATCATGATGGATCGGAAGCTGCTTAAATGGTCGTCAAGATCAGTGGATCCGTGGTATGGCTCAATGGCGGGAAGCTTGACATGAAGAGGGATCAACTCCCGCATGATCTCCTCAGAAAAAGGAATGCCCTACTCTGCTTTTGGCTGGGATGGAGGGCTTCCCTAGCGGCGTCCAGCTCCTGATGCCATTTCCGACGCATCTTCTATATTTGCCACCTGATCCCTTTATCCAGAGTGGCAGGAGGAACTAGTCGAGGGAAGGACGGCAGTGGCATCAAATCTTGAGAAGACATTGGAGAGAAAGAACAAGCTCACCGAGATCTAAGCGAGCTCCTCCCCCCAGCCCACCGTGGTGCCGGTTTATCCCCCGTGGGCCGATGAGGATGATCCGCGGCCTCAGGCTGGTTGGAAGAAGAGATCGCCAGCGGAGCAAGGCGATGACCCTCTTAGGGAGTTGTGGAGCAGGGATAGCTGAACGGGGAGCTCCATGGAGCCCCTGACCAGCTGGGTCAGAGCTTGGACCTGCTGAACCAGCGTAGCAAACTAGTCCTGAGTCACTGCAGTCACCGGCGGCGATAGCGGAGGCGCTACACTGTTTACAGGATCAAGCCTCTGAGAGGCAGTTTGATCTTGAGCATCAGAAGTGGCTCTTTTTCGATTGGCCATTAAAGGATTCTTCTTCTGATCTCGAACCTTGTCTCATATATTACAAGTTTATGGGACTTGAGGCCCTCCTTCTGCTCCAATCTGTTGCCGCAGAAATCCGCTTTCCAACTCGGGTGTGGTCCGACTCCGGATCTGAACGCCGATCTCTTGCCCGGGTGGAACCTGCAAAACAGTCCTCATATAGAGAGTGTCGGAAGTGGCCCTCTATGAAAGACCCTCCGACACCCAATTCAGTGGAGATTCACAGCAAGCAGATGTGAGGAGAAGGCTATCGCAGAAGAGTTCCTTAAGAAAATGGCCTCTCGAGAGCTTTGAGCTCCTCTTGAGCTTCAATGGAGTTTTTTAGTAAGAGTATGAGTGTCAGTGTACCTAAAGAGCTTTAGGACAAGGGTATTTATAGGTCGCTGGTGTGACGATAGGCAATCACCTAATTCTTTGGGCATGCTACAGAGGGTCCGAAACCATCAAGATTCGAATCAAATTCGAATCAAGTTTGTTATGAGGCTGGTAGCATCAGTATCTGATTAGTTAGAGAATCGATGGCTAGAGAAGCTAGTTGATGCTTTGAGATTCCATGATTTTATAGGCTCTAGGCCACTTCTGATACTATTGGCATAATTTCCCGCTCAAGATTGTTAGGGGCCTTCATGGCTGGAATCTGGTAAGACTATTATGAATTTGAATTCTCCCGCGCTTGGTTCCGCAAGGGCCTGGGGATACCTCGGTTCTGTCGAGGAATATGAGGATACCTCGGCTCTGCTGAGGCATATGAATACTTCGGTCCGGCCAAGATAGGAAGATAGCTCGGGGATACCTCGGCTCTGTGGAGGCATATGAGGATACCTCAGCTTTGCCGAGGCATATGAATACTTCGGTCTGAAGGTGGCTTGGCCTGAGGATGGTTCGGTCTTACCGAGGTGAAGTGTATCAGCGTTATTTTTTTAGACGTGACAGCTGATTGATCGAAAATCAAAAGTGATATGGACCTTTTTATCATATGCATATATTATATCATTATATAATATAATATAATATCATTATATTATAATATAATATAATATACATTACAAGTCCGATCACGTGATCGAGCCCCATCTTAACGAGCACTCCTTACTTACAGAACCTACCACTTCCGGCCCACTCGTACCCCCTGCGGCGGTCGCGTGCTCCGCCTCGCGTAGCGTTCCTCGCTCCTCCGAGAAGGTTTGGGATAGAGGAGAATGACGTTGGCATGCGACGAGTATGGGAGGCCGTTTATCAGCAGGAGCAGAAGAGCCGGCTGAGGGGTTTGGAAGCCCAGAAGGCCAACATCTCGGCCGGGAAGGCCGTCTCTCGGATCCTCCGCACCTCCCTGGGTCCGAAGGCATGGATAAAATGCTCCAGAGCCCCGACGGCGATGTAACTATCAGTCAGTACTCAACACATCGAACCCTCTCTCTCTGCTTAATTTCTGCGTGCATTCAAGGCTCTAAGAGATTGTAAGGCCTTTTTTTTTCGTTGTTTTTTAATGCTTATGCGAATGGATTTAGTGGTTAATGGAGTTTGGAAAATAATAGTGGGATCGAGTGGTGCTGTGAGAAAGATTGAGAGCGGGAGAAATGGTGGTTTTAGGTGGGTATTTTGGACTGATCTGGTGCATTTTATAGGTTTCTAGCTCTAGTTAGGGTATGGTGGATATGGAGAGTTGGTATTTGTTTGATCCTGTTAGTCATTGATCTATACTTTTTTCTCAATCTAGTTTTTTTTTTTTTTTGTTCTTTTTTCTTTTTCGAAGTTGTGATTCTGATTTGGGGTTTATAAAAGTTTGGTGGAGTGGATTTAGATGGTAATATGGAGATATGAGAGATGTGAAATTGTGGGATGGGTGAGATGACGGGTTTTATTGTCCACTGGACTAACGCATCTTGCTAGGGTTTTATCCTTTGTATTGCCTGAAGAGAGGAAGGGAAATGCTACCGTGCCGTTCTGAAAGCTTACTGACTTAAGAGAATCATGAGAATTGGAAAATGTGGTCGGAATTGTATTTGGAATTGTATTAGTTCTTGTGAACTAGTGACGGACTTTCAAAAGCAA
Source organism: Calamus simplicifolius (assembly GCA_900491605.1). Classification (NCBI taxonomy): domain Eukaryota; kingdom Viridiplantae; phylum Streptophyta; class Magnoliopsida; order Arecales; family Arecaceae; genus Calamus; species Calamus simplicifolius. The sequence goes on along the minus strand of UESW01002839.1, from coordinate 162,935 downwards.
TGTAATTCAACTGGTGATGACTGTAACGATGACAACTGATGTGGCTGATCAAGCCCCAGCCGGTGGGTTAACTGTCTGCATGGTTCCCGGGGAGAGTAATAATTTGGTAGCTGGCCTCGGCCTCGGACTTCATCTCAGCTTCAACCTCAGCCTCGGATTTCACCTCAGCCTTAGCTTCGAGCTTCGCCTCGGCCTCGACCTCGGCATGCTCTTGGCCTCTAATTTTGGCTTAGGAACCAACCTTAAATATTGTTTCCATCGACCTAATAAGTGCCTAGGATTGCCATGTGGCCCACTAACCCACTCTTCGCTAAGACTACGGGCGGTTACCGTTATTTACGGCGCACGTCTAACGGCTATGCGCCCACCTACCACTTACAGCGCCGATCCTAGCGGACGACATGATTCAACGGTCATCCCCGAAGGGTAGGAGGGACCTCCGAACAGGTATAAGAACCTTCACTCAGAACGAGAAAGAGGATTCAGTCTGAACTACTCACCTCTAGTGCTGTTCTTCAGACCACTAACTAGAGCGTCGGAGGGTCCTCACTGGAACCATCAGCCCGGGACTTTTGTTGTAGGTCTCCGGCTAAAGGGAACGGTCCTGCCATCTTCTCGAAGGCCCATGGATCTTTTCCTGCCCGACGCTCTCTGGAAGTGATTTGGCAGCAACAACAACCTCTTATCTAAGAGTCAAGGGAGTAGATTATCACGAAGTAAGAGTGGTATTATATATTCCATGAAAGAGTTTTTTTGAAACTTGAAACTAGACAGGACTTGGTTGGAAGTTCAAATATCATCTTATGATCTAATATTTCCTTGGTTATATAGCAGATTAATAGTTTCGGGAGGAATCCATATGATCTGTAAATATCATATTCATTTTCAATTTCTGCACTTTGCTGAGCACTTTTTTGTTACATGGACAGGAAATGATGGAGCAACAATCTTGGAGCAGATGGATGTTGACAACCAAATTGCAAAGTTGATGGTGGAGTTGTCCCGGAGTCAGGACTATGAAATTGGTGATGGCACCTCAGGAGTTGTTGTATAAGGCTGGTGAACTTCTAGAACAGGCAGAGAAGCTTTTGGAACGTGGCATTTATCCTATAAGGATTGCAGAGGGCTATGAGATGGCCTCCAGGATAGCTGTGGAGCATCTTGAACGCATATCTCAGAAATTTGAATTCAGTGTTAGTAATATTGAGCCTTTGGTGCAGACCTGTATGACCACGTTGTCTTCAAAGATGTAAGCTTGATTAGTTGTTCCTTTTCTTGTTTCTTTCTTTCCTTTTTTTTTTTGAAGTACAATGAGTTGTAATGCTCTTCTTTTATTGTGTTTTATCTTGAGTCTTTTTCATATTCAATGAGTTTGAGTTTACACTTTTTGAATATTCATATTTATACCATTGTATTGTACCATGAGTATGGTAAAATCTCTCTCTCTCTCTCTCTGGTTTCTGCTGAAATCACTTTGATGCTTGTTGCTTTGGTTTGTTTTTCTTATCTAAGTTTCTCTTAGATCACAATGCTTAGGAAGAACATATTTAGGCCAATGTGATCTTATATTGATGCATTTTCAGGGTTCCACTTTCTCCAAATTTTATATCTGATTTATTTTTATTTGTAGATCGTATAAAGAAATCATAGGGACTTTCAGTTATCTTCCTGCTATGAAACTATGATGTCTTAAAATAAAGTGACCTTGTAGAAAAAAAGAACTTGGTTTGCTAAGGATTAAATTCTTGTTATGGCTAAATATTTAGACCTATTTAAAAAAGTAAATGTGTACGTTAAAGGAAGAAGAAGGGGCTTAGTGTTTCTTGCTGATGCTGCTTTTATGTTGTGATGTGAAAAGGCATTATACTAATATGAAGAAAGAAAAAGCTGGGGTAGCTTATAGAAGGTGGAGATGTCTTCATTTAAGAGAATACCAAATTATTATATGAGAGGGTCAGCTAAGAGAAGTACAATGGTGATGCATGGAAGAACAAAGAAGGATATTATACCTAGCAGTTGTGAGCCTCTAGTTGCTCATTTTTTTGCTATCTAATCTCTGCAATATGTTTTTCTTAGTATTTACTATTGCATTGGAATTATCCTCAACAATATTGTAAGTGAATTCATCTACTTGTGCTCTAGAACACTGACTTTGGGTTTTATACCTATTCTTCAATTTTTTTTTTTATCTGTATCTCTCATAATTAGGTCCGGTTTTTATGATCTTTGTAATGCATTCACCTCATGATAACTCTGATATAAGGTTATCCTTGATGTATGATTTGGCCATGTTGGATTGAAATTTATCTGTATTTGTGAGTTCTTTTCTATTCTTAGAGCACATCTACACTCACAAAGCATTATTGCATCTTTAAGATTTGGGAATATGTCATTTGCTTAAGGAAAAGGCCTCATTTTTGTACTAATATTTTAGAGGACAATTTCTTATTTGAATAATAACAGAATATGTGATATAATTGTCTCAGTCCTTGTTCTGTCATTCTAAGATTGTGAAGGTAAAAGTTTACTTTGGTCATGGTACAGTGTCAATCGTTGCAAGTGTATGCTGGCTGAGATTGCAGTTAAGGCGGTTCTTGCAGTTGCAGATTTAGAAAGGAAAGACATAAACCTTGATTTGATTAAGGTAGAAGGAAAGGTTGGAGACAAATTGGAAGATATTGAGCTCATCTATGGAATAATTGTTGACAAGGATATGAGTCACCCTCAATGCCAAAGAAAATTGAAGACCAAAAATTGCTATTCTGACTTGCCCATTTGAACCCAAAGTCAAAGACAAAGCATAAGGTTGACATTGACACGGTGGAGAAATTTCAAACTTTATGTCAGCAAGAGCAGAAGTACTTTGATGATATGGTTCAAAAATGCAAGGTAAGAAAGATGAATAGTGTTTGCCTAATCTAATGTGTTAAAACTAGCACCTGTTGATTATAAAGCTACTCTGTCTAAGCAACTTTCAGAATATCAAGCTTGTGCCGATGGTGCAAGATTTTTAGTTCAAACTATATTGTTATCTGGTCATTTGTATGATTGCTTTCTTTTAGAGTTAATCAACCTGATTTTGTGCCTTTATCTATTAAGTTGTTTGCTTCTCCTCTTTTTAGTTGACTTATTTTTGTTAGAAATTTAAACATCAGATTCTTTGATTTTAAGTTGTTTCCATTCTTTTCACTTGAGAAACAGTATCTTTGTATCATATCATATGAAAAGCTGAATAATTATGTATGCTTCTGCTTTTTAAAAGCAAAATCATTTTCATTTATTTATTTATGTTCGAGTCTCTGTTGTGATACCTACAGGATGTTGGTGCAACCCTAGTTTTTTTTCAATGGGGTTTTGATGATGAAGCAAATCACCTTTTGATGCATCGCAATTTGCCTGCTGTCAGATGGGTTGGTGGTGTTGAGTTGGAATTGATTGCCATCACTACAGGTTTGCCTTAATCTTTATTGTTCCTGGGCAGTGAAGAGGTTGCAAAGACAACCTTTCAATTTTGCTGATGATTTGTTTATTCCAACAGGTGGAAGAATAGTTCCCAGATTCCAAGAACTGACACCTGAAAGTTGGGAAGGGTATGCTTTGTCTTGAATTTTGTTAGCATAAATGGTTTATAATTTTGAATATTTGCTATATTGTATATCGATCAGCTAAAAATTAAAGTCAAAATTAACTTCTTTTTTTGAATAATTTATCTTTTGATGTTTGTATAATTGATGACTGAACGATTGGTATTCAAGAGATGGTGCCTTGGTGGAAAATTAAATTGCTTGGTGTAGAGTGAGGCAAAGTACTATAATTAAATTCTGGATAATGCATTTGGTGCATCAGACTTTGTTAACAATTTAACTAAATAAATGGCATGATAAAGACTAGGTAAAGTTTGTAGAACTCCAGCAATTTGTTGTCATGAATCTATGTTAGTTCTTTGTTTATAATTTTGCTTTCCTATTTTGTTGTGGTTTAGATATGCTTTTAAGCATATTTCAGGCCAAGTTGAGGGTAAATTGTGTTTGCATTTATTTTGGATTGTTCTTGGATTAAAGCAAATGGAACTAGAAATAGTATTTTATTTCATTGATTAAGAAAAATGAAATATAGAAAAGCAATTTTATGGAGAGTCAAAAATAATATGAGAGTACATGCTTGTGGTAATTGTCATGTGATGTAAATTTTAGTTAATCTCCTACTTCAAGGGACTTGAACCTTTAATTTGTTTTTCTAAATTTTAGATTTGTGTTGTGTCTGTGTGTTGGTGTGTTGCATAAGCTCAAATAATTCAGAACAAGCAGCTTCCTTTTATACAATGAAGAATCATATTTTTCTGCCAAAAATATTTTTATAATGAGCTCTCAATTGGCAGTTTTGTTTTTCGAGGTTATGTTTTAATTGGACATTTTTAATTTTAATAGGATTGTAGCAACTAAAAGAATGCCGGATGATTGAAGAAAAAGCATATTAATACCCATATAGAAAAATAAAGGACATTCAAAACTGTGCAAATTATAGAAGGATTAAGCTGATGAGTCACACAATGAAATTATGGAAGAGTAATAGAAAATCGAATAAGAGCTAAAACTTTAGTGTTAAATAATCAATTTGGATTTATGCCTGAAAAATCGACCATGAAAGCTATTTATTTATTAAGAAGATTGATGGAGAGGTATAGGAAAAAAGAAAAGACCTTCATATGGTCTTTATCAATTTAGAGAAAGCATATGATAGAGTACCTAGAGAAAAATATAGTGGGTTTTAGAGAAAAAAAGAGCTATCAAAAGATATAGAATTGATAAAAGATATGTATGATATAGCAATAACTATTGTCAAAACAACATAGAAGAAACTAGTAAGTTTTCAATTACTATAGGTTTACATCAAGGATCTGCCTTAAGTCTGTATCTTTTTGTATTAGTTATGGATGAATTAACCAAACATATTCAAGATGATATCCCATGTGTATGTTATTTGTAGATGATGAAGTATTGATTAATGAAACTAAATCTGGATTAAATGCTAAGTTAGAGATTTGGAGAAAGGCTTTAAAATCTTTGGGTTTCAAGATTAGTAAAACTAAGATTGAATAATGTAATTTTAGTGGAAGTAGAAATACAAATGAAGAGACATTGAAGATTGTAAGCCAAAGATACCAAGGAGTAAAAAATTTAGGTATTTGGGATCAATTATTCAACAAGAAGGTGAAATAGGTGAAGATGTGAATCATAGAGTTAAAGTAGGATGGATTAAGTGGAGGAATGCTTCGAAGTATTGTATGATCGATGCATCCAATTAAAATTGAAAGAAAAATTTTATAAAACCGCTATTAGGCCAGCTATGCTATATAGAATAGAGTGTTGGTAATATGAAACAATATTTGAATAAATTAAATATAATAAAAATGCGCATGTTAAGATGGATATGTGGTAAAACTTTAAAAGATTGAATTAAAATAACATATACGAGAAATGATAGAAGTAGCCCCAATTAAAGATAAAATTAAAGAAAATCGATTAAAGTGGTTTGGCATATACAACGAAAACCTTTAGATGCTCTTGTTAGAAAGAGTGATCTTTTAACAGTCATGGTAATGATAGAAGTAGAGGTAGACCTAAACTAACATGGATAGAAATAATTAAGAAAGATATACTATTTGTAATTTGAGTGTCGACTTAGTCCTAAATAAAGCAAAGTGGAGGAGCAGATTCATGTAGCCGACCCATGTAGTTGGGAAAAGGCTTAGAGTTGAGTTGAGTTATCTTTTGTTTGAAGATGCATGTAATTCTCCATGAGAAACCTTGTCATCTTCTGAGACCTTTTTTCCATATCTGCAGAAATTTTAAGGTTACTTTTTGTTTGCGTAAATTGGATAACAATCATTAAGATGAACTCCTGATTTGCTAATTGACTATTTAGGTTTTTTGGCAGGCCTTTCTCTTGTGTAAAGTTTCCCTGGTCTAGAAATATACGCCAGTCATTGGAGGGCTGACTTTATGTTGACAGCTCTATTAGAGTTTTCACTGAGCCTTTCAAGTTTGTGTTGCGTATTGGCCCTTTTATGAGGATATCTAGAAAACAGGTTTAGCTGAACCATCCTGAATTGAATTGGACAGGAACCAAGATAGTTTGGCCTACCAGTTTGGTACTGGGGGCGAACTGCCCTGAATCGACCGCATCACTCTCGTATTGGCATACTGAACCACCTGGTTCGGCTTGAACTAGTGGCGAACATGAGTGGGGGCCTTCTGATTAACCTAATTGATATGCCGCCGGTTCAACACAGTATGCACCATACCAAAACATATTGGCCTGATACTGATCCAATATGGTGGATCTTGCTGGAAGAAGGCTTTGAAGTCGCATGTTTTGGATCTTGTCAAGTTTTGTTTAGTCATACACACATAGATATGTGCATGCTTGCATGCATGTGTATGTGTGCATGCACAGGCTCATAAACCTGACTAACATGAAATTGTTTAGATTGATCTGATTGTTCAGGCCTTGATGTTGTTCTCAATTAGTTCAGTGACTACTAGCAAAGACTGCTGCTCAGCCCAACTTGTAGAAATTCTAGAGACATAATTCATTTAACACTTTGTATATTTTATATTCATGTTGGTGCTCTTGCCTAGTGGATGTGCATCTATGTGAATCACTGGTAAATGATTCTGGAGAATAGGCATTTACTTCTTGTGCAGCAGGGAGTGGTGTCTATACAGGCGTACTTCAATGTGCAAGTACACCTGGAAATGTTGTCTTTGTTAGTAATGCCTGTTTCTGTACATGGATTTCGAGATTCTGTCTAAAATATTTATTCCACTTAATGCTTGTCTTGGACACTAATCTATTTTTTGTACAAAATGGATGTGAAATAAGAAAAACTTGAGGAAAAATGCAGCTAATTTATATAAATTTTCAATTGTGGTTGCATAGGTAACAAAATGATGATAGAGGAAACAAAGCGTAGCCTTCACGATGCACTATCTGTGGCAAGGAATTTGATCCGTGACAATTCCATTGTCTATGGTGGTGGTTCGGCTGAGACATTTTGCTCAATTGCTGTAGAAGCTGCCGCAGATAGATACCCTGGAGTTGAGCAAGTAAATAGCTTCTGGGTTTTTGGTATATTTGTTGATATATGATGAACCTATCTTCACCTTTTTCCTTCTATATGCACAGTATGCTATCAGGTCCTTTGCTGAATCTTTAGATTCCATACCAATGGCTCTGGCAGAGAACAGTGGTCTCCAACCAATTAATACTTTGACTGCAGTCAAATCTCAGCAAATCAAGGTTTGTTGTTAAGTTTACTCTCTTTTTTTTTCATATAAGCATCTTTACCGTGTTGAGTGGAGGAAGCAGATTCATGTAGCCGACCCCATGTAGTTGGAAAAAGGCTTAGATGAGTTGAGTTGAGTTGTATCTTTACCGTGTTGAGGGTATTAAAGATTTGGACTCTCCGTGCCTTTATTAAAAGAGTGTGTTCTGTTTTGCTACCCTTGTTTCTGATGATTTATTAATTCATCATGTTTTAGCTAAAAACCCCATGATTAAGGTGTCCTCCTTTTGATTCCATGCAATTTTCTAATTTTAGGATAGGTGGTGCTACACCAATACATCTTTCCACTATGTATATCAGTCAACATGGTGTGACTGTGGTGTCATATAATCCATTTTTTTCCTTTTAAAAATCAAGGTAATCCATGAAAAATCCAGCAAAAATTAAGTAGGAAAAGGTAAAAGACTTAAAAGAGTCTGCTTGCACTTTACAAAATCTCTCTCTTTTCTTCATGTTCTTACTATTGTTGTCTATCTTCAAAAATTTAGTACATTTTGCATCAGAATACTAGCACTGGAGTATTAACTATCTTATTTTCCATGGTAACAGAATATTAGGTGAATTAAGTTTATACATTGAGAGAATTATGAGGTACCAGGGGTTTTAAATTTACTGCTATTTGGAATGCATATCTCTTTATTACCATCCTTATGACCTAGGGTAGAATAGCATATGTTTTGCCCTTTGAGTATTCTGCATCTCCTTGAAAAAAAAAAAGCAAAAATGTAACAGTTTTATAGCCTGCAAAATTTAAAAATGTACTTACAATAAAACCCCTTACATAAACTTTCTTGTCTAGTTGTTTTGTACAATATATCCCTTACATATTTTGTATGTAACAATATGATATATATATATATATATATGCTAGTATGAAATTTCCATGAGTGAAGTAATTTATTTCACTCTTGGAAGCATGGCAAACTAAGATTACTGATACAGACTGGACATCTGTTGGGTACTTGTTTTAAGTATTATTTATTAAATAAAAAGGTTTCAAAATACCTACCATATATGCTTGGAATACTTTGCAAACACCTAGAAGTAGTCGTGTAAATGAGCCGAATAAGAGCAAACTAAGCCTTGTTTGAGCTTGGCTCAAAATTTATTAGGCTAGCTTGACCACGTCTCTAGCTCAAGACAAGATAGGGAGGAACTAAGCCTTGTTTGAGCTTGGCTCAAAATTTATTAGGCTAGCTTGACCACGTCTCTAGCTCAAGACAAGATAGGGAGGACCAACTCAAGCTCAGTTCAATAATTTTTGAACAAGTTTGATAAGAGAGAGAGAGAGAGAGAGAGAGAATGAAAACTCTAGATCGTGGATGATCTATAGAGAGGAGGGAGAGTATGGGTCGTGGAGAGGAGGGGGGGTTCCAAGGAAGATGTCCACACATGTGAGTTGGCACCATGAGAGCCACTGTTATACCATTTTTGAAGGGCTTCTCCCTACTCCAACCCACCTCCAATAACATGACGATGGGAGAAGATAAGGGGAGAAAAGAAAGGGGCAGTAGTGGTGAAGGTGGTGGATCTAAGTGGGGTGGGGTAACGTGGGAGAGAAAGGGAAAGTAATTAGGGCTTCTCACTTGCCACTTTCACCAATCCAAGTTTCTTATTCTCTTTTTCCATTTCAATGACATGCTGTCCATTATATACCAACCCCGGCATATAAATAGCCTTCCATATATATTTTATAGGTCTTCATTGATCAGTTTAAAGTAGGTATTCTGTGAGTTGATTCTCTTTTTCGATGGAATCCATGAATTGATTCTCAATGGGAACCTGTAGCAATGTACGGTGGTTCTGGTTGATTTTACTAGCACCTTTAATTTTGATGATGTGGCACATGGAGATGCTTGTGGTTCGTTTTAATCTTTTTGTAATGATTTCTGCAGGAGAACAATCCATACTGTGGCATAGATTGTAATGATGTTGGGACGAATAACATGCAAGAGCAGAATGTATTTGAGACTCTGATTGGCAAGCAGCAGCAGATCTTATTACTGGCAACACGTACAGGTGGTGAAAATGAGTTTGAAAATTGATGACGTGATCTCCCCTCCTGACTATTGATTGTATTTGAGAGGCCAGAAGTTTTGTGGGCAGAATTATGCTTTCACTGGAATCTGCTTACTAGCTACGCCCACAAGGAACTCTACAATGTTTAGATGAGTTCGGTAGCGGAGACTGTTGTTCCTTTTCCTTTGGGTGCAACGTTTGTGCTAAGGTTATGGTATGCAGATTGACTTGTGACTTGACTTTTCTAGTGCTTTTTTGTCATCTTATTTTGTTATGATATTAAAGCCATTTTTGTTCCCACTCACATATTCATACGAACTAATCATGGGAGAGGCGGTCATATTCTGTTTTCTTGGGTGCTTTTAAGGCTACACCAATGTTCAAGCCCAACATGTTGTTTCTTAATTGAAAAGCATTCATGTTTGGATGGCTGGTGAAGGTCAAGGGTCCTACCAGAATCAATGGTTCAATTGTAGCCATCATGTGGTTGGTGGTGGCACTACCTGTGATCTGATGGCTGGTAATCTTATGTCCAACAGCGTTTCTAGCTTTTGCTGTTGGTCTAATTTATGAGTGGTGCAATTTGTCTTCTGTGATTTGAATGCATTGCTTCAACTGGCTGCATGAAGGGATTCTATTTTTCAAATCATATTATACAACATGTTCTTGGGGCACCATTTTTAGATTGTGCTAATATAAGACTAGACGTTTGTCACAAACGCGCCAATTTGTGGTTCAAGACAGGCTGTTAGGTTTCGGAGCACATCACCATTTTTCTTGTATGCAAGTCCTAAGAAGGTTTCTTGTGAATACATCAAGAGTGGTGAGATACGCTCGCGCGCTTATTAACAAAAGAAACTTGGCGTAGGAAATAGATGGGAACCATTTTAGTTTGTATAACAGGTGAGGTAGCAACGCAGTGGAACGCCATGGGAGAACATCACGAGGCATCGGGCCGGATTGGGCTTAATGCTGGGCTAAGTATGGTTGGTTCAAGCTTAGTTTGATTATAGAAAACGTCTTTGTGCACCGGATTGGTCTTAAAGTTGGGCTAAGTATGGCTGGTTCAAGCTTAGTTTGATGATTGAAAAGGTCTTTATGCATCAAAGGCCGGTGCACAAAGACTTTTCCTTTGGTTATAGTCTATTAGGGTTCAGGCTTACTCTGATTCAGGCCCTATGAAACATATACATGTATATATGTATGTTGATGTGCTTTTAGATCAGATATCTCTATTCGATTTTCATGCTAAGACATTTAAATATATATAAAGAGAGAGAAGAGAGAGAGAGAGAGAGAGAGAGAGAGAGAGAGGGGGGGGAAGGGGGGAGGCAGATTTAGTTATATTCGAATATAGCTAATTTTAGGATTCAGTTATCTTTCTCATCGTTAAATTTATATGAATTTCAGTGTCATTTTATATTTTTTTAATCTTTTTTTATTTTTAGAATTTACAAACTATGTGGATTTAAGGGTGGAAAAGGTGATCGAATTCAGGCTTGATATATATATAAAAGGTGGTTTCAAATTTGTGTGGATTTAATGGTGGGAAAGATGGCCATATTGAATGTAGTGGTGCATAGTTCACGAAATGGATGGCTTCAAGATTTAGAATCTGCTGGCCTTAATATATGGGGGCCAAACGTGGTGCCTTCAAGATCCGCCGAAACCTCCCCTTGTATTCCCATATTCTTAGTGCATCAATGGGATGATATCCCATGGGGATGAAATAGGGGATATATCCAGGGGAGACTTATAAATAACCAAAAGCCACCAGGTACTGATTTGGGATAAATATGTGGGAAATATTTTTGATTATCTCATGAATCATATCAAACATAAAATGAAAAAATGTGGTTAACTTTTTTTATGAAAAATCCGTGGGTTAACTTTTTTTTTTTTTTAATTCTCTATTATATTTGATTTGAGGGATAGGAGAGTAATTAAACCCAAACTACCCCTCAAGTGGCAGCGTTGTCGTCGCCGACCCCGATCCATGCAGCTTGTCTCCGTCCTCCCCATGCCCGCTCCTCATCACCAGAACCACCACTGCTCCTCATCCTCCTCCGTCGGTGGCCCCATCGCCTCATCCACCACATCCTTTCGACTCCCGGCACATCTGCATCCTCGGTCTCCGGGGCTTCCTGCTTTTTGCCGTCGCCCTTGGCAGTGGCGCCGGCGGAGGGATGGCGACGTCTCCATACAGGAGCACCAGATCTCCGGTATCGAAGAACTCTCTGAGCTCCAGAAGCTCAAGGAGGCCATCGGAGCCTCTCCATGCCCTCGCTTTCTTCCCTCTATTCTTTGCGCGGCTTTGCTTCTCCCCGCAGTGGAGGCACATCCTCCTCATCACCTTCCCCAAGGAACTCATCGTGTTCGACCTCCAGTACGGCGCCTCCCCCTCCTCCACGCCCCTTCCCCGTGGTTGCGGCAAGTTCTTGGATTTGTTGTAAGAGAGTATTACTTGCTTGAAGTGGATACGATCAAAAAGTAGCCATTTGAGCGGTATGTCGATCCTCGCCGGCCTCTTCCTCTTCAGCAGCCAAGCAGTCTTGATCGGTTGTTCATTATCAAACGCACATGCTTAATCCTGTGGAACATCTATCATAATCTCTCCATTCACAGTCACAAATAAAGTTTTGGTAATTTGATTGTATCAAATATGAGTATCGATCAGCAGATATCAGTGTCATATTTCTAGTGAATGCTTGTGTTGGGAGAAGCGTATCAGTTGGAGAATCAAAGCTTTGCCAAAGAACTTTACCATCAGGGTCGATCACGACAAGATTCCCTGTATGGAGAAGTGGTGTTTGTGCTCCATTCAACCGTGCCATCGTACTCTGTTAGAACCATAGCTCCATCCTTGCGCAACGTAACTCTCGATCCATGACCATTGACGGGGCGGTCTCGGTTTGCAGTCCAGACGATGGTCCTGTCGGCTGAGTTGGAGAACCAGATTGAGAAGGCATAGGCATTTTAGCCTACCTTGTAGAAGCCACAAGCAAAGGACTTGTCTGGCGAGAGAAGAACAACAGAGTCATCCTCTACAGCGAGAGAAGAACGTCTTGATAGAGAGCTTGGAGGTGATGGACATGCTAATAAGGGAAGAAGAAAGGAGATCAGGAAGAGACAATATAGGATGGTGAATAGAGCTTGGATTTCTCATGGTCTTGCTGGTGTTTCCATTGAACAGTTTTCAGCCAAAATAGTTTCCTTAATTTGCCTGCGAAAAGAGAGGCAGGTTCCTTAATTTATTTTTGGTTTTCATCCTTTTTTTTTTTTTTTGGTATAGGCGGGCGATTGCACTAGTTTAGTGCGAGTCAGCCCAGATACATCCAATACAAAATTTGCAACAAAACAGGAGGGCAGGGGTCACCCATTCTCCATATCCTATAACCAACATGCTGAGCCGCAGCAGCTGCCGCCCAGTCAGCCGCCGTATTGGCTTCACGAAAAACATGACGGATCTGGGTAGTATCCACTTCCTGAAGGATGGACCATATATCCCTGAGAATCGGATTAGTGGATGCTTCGGGAACATTCTCCTTCCGCAGCCACTGAATGACTGTCATAGAATCACCCTCGATCACAAGCCTCTGTGCTCGAAGAGTCTGAGAAGCATAAGAAATGCCTGCCCAAGCAGCATAAAGCTCAGACATAGGGACAGAAGAATTCAGGGTGCCAAATCCACCCGCCGCCAGCATATCGCTCTGAGGCCCACGGATGATGAAGGCCGAACCAGCCAATCTACCACGGACACTCCCATCAAAGTTGATTTTGACGAACCCTGGAGGGGGGCTCCCAGGAAATGAAAACCGTACGCCGGTTCGCTGTCGAAACAGCAGGGGAACCCCAGAGGCCAGAGATGTCATAACCAACCGATTGAGTAGCACGGGCACAATCCGCGGACAAGGATCTAAACTTCCTTACAAGCCGATGTGAAGAAATAAAGTCCTCCGAGAATATAATCTGGTTCCTCGATAACCAAATCTGGTAGGCGTTGGCCGCCCAGAGACCACGTTTATGCTGAGGAGCCATCCGAAGATCCTGAAAAAAGAGAGGACGTAGGGAACCATAAGCATCCACTCTATAAGCATAGCCCATCATGTACCAAATCCGACTAGCTCTTGGACATTTGAAGATAGCATGGTCTGTAGACTCGTCCTCCAAACCACACAGGGGGCAGGTCGGCTGGATAGACACACCCCTACGAGAGAGCAGGGCACACGTCGGAAGATAGTCCCAAAGAAGCTTCCATATAAAAAGCTGAACCCTAGGAAGAGTAGGGAGCAACCATATCCACGCAGCATCCTTTGTTTCCTGGGGCTGAGGCCTAAAAATCTTCATCAGGTCCCTGAAAGGGGCCCTAGAAAGGGAGGATCGCTGCCATAGCCTAACATCAGCCGAGGGACCAGAGATAAGAGGAATCGATAGAATCCGCTGAGAGAGTTCCTCACCAAAGAGATTGGTCACCATGGGGGTATGCCAGGAGGGGGGATCTGATGAGATCAAATCCTTAACCCTCAAGTCGGTGGGAATATCAGTGCTAATAAATGAGGGCCACCGAGATAGAGAGAGCTCAGAAATCCAAGAATCCTGAATAGCGTCAATAGAATGACCATCACCAATCATCCAAGAGATGTTCTTCATGATGGAGTCACCAAACTGACATACCTCCTTCCAAAAGGAAGAGCACCCCCGGGCGGCATTATGTACTCCCCAGACTTCCAATCACCATATCTCGCATGCATCACGGAGCTCCAAAGACATTGCGGCTCCAGGAGAAAACGAGATGCATGTCTGGCCAATAAAGCTTGATGCCTGACCTTCAGGGATTGGATCCCGAGACCGCCTTCTTGAATTGGCAAACAGATAATGTCCCAAGATAAAAGATGAATACCATGCCCGTCTTGCATAGATCCCCATAGAAAATCTCTAAAGCATCTCTCGATCCTCCTCAGGAAAGTAGTCGGGATGGTCGCATTCGAAAGCATATAGAGCGGAAGGGAGGAAAGAACCGACCGGACAATGGTAACCCTAGCCATCATAGATAAACCAGTAACATGCCAACCATCGATACGCTGGCGGACCCGCCTTTCAAGATCCGAATAGTCAGCACAACGAGGTCGTCTACCAGTCATGGGGATCCCCAGATACATAAACCGATCGGTCTGCGTAGAGATTCCCAACCGATTGATGATAGCTTCCCTGATGGATCTGGAAGTCTTCGGGCTGAAGCAGATAGAAGACTTCTGAAGGTTGACCTTCTGACCCAAAGCCTGACAATAACGCTAGATAATGGAATCAAAGGATGCCACATTATCAGTAGAGGCCTGACCCAGAAGGATACAATCATCGGCAAACAAAAGATGAGAGATGGAAGGGCCCTCATCCCCCACCTTAAATGGGACAATCCTATTAATAACACTATATAAAAATGCTAACTTGCAAAAGCCAAATTCATGGTCATATTAAGAAGGTAATGTACAACTCCAATCAAATAAATTTTAAACAATTTCTTGAAAATTAATATATTACAACAATAACTTTCTTATTATATAATTAAAGAGTAACAATAGTAACAATAGAACAAAGAGACTAAAAGAAGAAAGTATTGGAATATGTTCTTTCTTATTTTATCTTTTCTTATTTCATCCGTATCTTATTTCATCAATCTTTCTCAAATACAATTTTATGCAATCTATTTATAAGCAAATAGTGAAAGATGTTACAGGTAATACCAATAGACATAACTTCCCTTAGAATACCAAACACCATCTTTATAACTTGACGTAACCTCCTCTTAGAATACCATGGACATCCATTTTATTAGCAATATTATAACACTCCCCTTGGATGTCTATTTATTTGACCATGGAAAGTATATCATTCATGTCTTTTATTTTTTTTGGCAGCGCACCGTAATACGGTATTTATCTCTTGGGAGCCCCCACCCCCGGGTTATGTCAAAGTGAACTTTGATGGTACTGTATAGTTGCTGCGGCAGGTGGACATGGCTCTCTATGGCTAAGCTTCAGGCTACATGGGCAGGTATCACCTATGCGGTTTGGGCTCTCGCCGATTGGTCATTAAGGAAGATTATTTAACAGTTGTCATTGGATTAGACGGGATGTGGACCTTTGCTCCCCTCACAATCCCCTTATCTCTGATATTTGGACTTCTCTCCAGTCCACCCGTGCGCCGTTGATTCGCCATGTTTACCAAAAGTCCGTTGGATTAGACGGGATGTGGACCTTTGCTCCCCTCACAATCCCCTGATCTCTGATATTTGGGCTTCTCTCCAGTCCACCTGTGCGCCGCTAATCCGCCATGTTTATCGGAAAGCCAACGCTGGCTAATTGGGTTGCCTACTGTCACCCTGGTCAGTGGGGATGGCATGTTGGTGATCCCTGCCCTGTTATCTTATAGCAAATTATGTACTCTGATCTTTCAGGTTTGACTCGCGCCAGAGTGGTGTGATCGCCCGCTTGTACCAAAAAAAAAAGACGTCTCCCAAAAAAAAAGACGTCTCATTAAAAACCTTGCTAGGAAAACCCAATGGGACAAAACCATAGCTAAAGAAAAAAGAGTACATTATTTTGCTCCCCCTTTTGACTGCATCTCTTGATATACTTCCCTTAAAATTATCATTCGAGATCCTTGAGTCGTCGCAGTCCAATTTTTTGAACTAACTCTTCAAATCTCTTTGTAGATAGTGCTTTCGTAAATAAATCACAAGATTATCGCTAGATCGAACTTGTTGAACATTAATGGCATCACTTTTCTAAAGGTCATGAGTAAAAGAGAACTTTGGGGATATATATTTTGTTCTGTCACCTTTGATATACCATCCTTTTAGTTGAGCTATGCATGCTATATTATCCTCATACAAAATAATTGGTACCTTCTTTTGAGAGAATAATCACATGTCTTCTGAATGTGTTGGATTACCGATCTAAGCCATACACACTCTCGGCTTGCTTCATGAATTACCAGAATTTTGGCATAGTTAGATGATGTAGCCACAATTGTTTGCTTTGTAGAACACCATGAAATAGCAGTGCCATCATATGTAAAGACATAACCCGTTTGTGATCGACCATTATGAGAATTAGAAATATTCTGCTTCTGCAAAACCTACCAACTCGGATTTGGATAAATTTGAATAATACAAACCCATATCCATTGTACCTATGAGGTATCGGAATATGTGCTTAACACCTGTCTAATGCCTCCTTATAGGCGAAGAACTATACCTTCCTAACAAGTTTACTAAAAAGATATATCAGGTCGAGTGTGAGTCGCAAGATACATTAATGCACCTATTGCGCTAAGATATGGTACTTCAGGACCAAGTAGTTCTTTGTCATCTTCCTTAGGTTGGAAAGGATCTTTATCGATTTCAAGTAACCTTACGACCATCAGAGTACTCAATGGGTGTGCTTTATCCATATAAAACCTTTTAAGTATCTTTACTGTATAAGCAGATTGGTGCACAAAAATTTCATTCTTAAGATGCTCGAGCTACAAGCCAAAGTAAAATTTTGTTCTTCCAAGATCTTTCATTTAAAATTCCTATTTTAGGCAATCTGCTGCCCTTTGAAGCTCTTCAGGAGTTCCAATCATGTTCAAATCATCAACATATACTGCAATGATCACAAATTGTGATCCAATCTCTTTATAAAGACACAAGGACATATGGGATCATTGTTATAGCCTTGTTTCAATAGGTATTTAGTCAAATGATTATACCACATATGCCCTGCTTTTTTTAACCCATAGAGAGACTTCTGTAACTTTATCGAATAAAGTTCTCTCGAATTAGAGTTAGACTTTTCAGGCAATTGCAATCCTTCTGAAATTTTCATATAGATATCATTGTCAAGTGAGCCATATAGATAGGCAATCACCACATCTATAAAATGCAATTCAAGTTTTTCATGCACTGCTAGACTAATCAAATATCAAAAAGTTATTGCATCCACCACAGGAGAATACGTCTCTTCATAATCAATACCAGGTCTTTGTGAGAATCCTTGGGCAACTAGTCGTGCTTTATACCTCAAAATTTCATTATCCTTATTTTGCTTTCGCACGAATACCCATTTATATCCTACAGGTTTTACACCAGCATGTGTTTGGACAACTAGTCCAAAAACTTTACGTTTGCTAGCGATTTTAATTCAGAATTGATTGCATCCTTCCATTTTGGCCAATCTTATCGATGTCTACATTCTGCCATAGACATTGGTTCATGATCCTCATTTTCATTTTCAATATTTTGCGCAACATAATATGCAAACTTATCGTCGATGATCATCTTATATCGGTTCCATCTTTCCCCAGTCATAACATAATTGATAGAGATCTCTTCATTTTCTTCGATTTTAGGTACCTTATTCTCAGACTCATCTGGAGTCTCAATTACTTCTGTTACTATAATGGGGATCTTTTCTTGCGTCACACTATCTTCAATCTGATCATCTAAATGCTTTGCTCCTTTTCTTTTGCAAGGATTTTTCTCTTTGAAACCAACTGGCCTACCACGCTTTACTTGTCCCTTTATCTAATTAGCAGACTTGTCCCTTTATCTCATTAGCAGTGGTAGGTTGTCCTTCGGGGACAACAATTCTAATTGGAGCATTTGCAGCTGGTATATGTGACTTTGTCACTCTTTAAGGTCAATAAATGCGTCTGACAGTTAATTTGCTAGTTTTTGCATGTGAATTATCTTCTGAACTTCAAGTTCATGTTGTTTTGTACTAGGATCGAGATGGGACAATGATAATTCATTCCAACTAATTTCTTTTACCAATTGCTTATTTTTTCCCCTAATGTTGGGAAAATAGACTCATCAAAATGACAATCGACAAAATGTACTGTAAATAAATCTTCTATAGATGGTTCAAGATATTTAATTATAGATGGAGATTCATATCCAACATATACCCCTAACTTCCTTTGAGGTCCCATCTTAGTACGTTGTGGTGGAGCAATTGGAACATAAACCGCACATCCAAAAATTTTTAGATGAGAAATATTTGGTTCCTGACCATAAACTAATTGTAACGGAGAGAATTCATGATAATTCGTTGGCCTGATGCGAATAAGTGTTGCTGCATGTAAAATAGCATGTCCCCATGTAGACAAAGGAAGTTTTGCTCTCATAAGTAATGGTCTTGCAATCAGTTGGATCCGTTTGATAAGTGATTCCGCAAGACCATTTTGAGTATGAACATATGCTACAGGATGTTCAAGTGATTCCAATAGCAGTACAATAATCATTAAATACTTGAGAAGTAAATTTATTAGCATTTTCAAGGCGTATTGTCTTAATAGGATTATCTAAAAAATGAGCGCGGAGTCAAAACGCCAGGTTGCGAATAGGTCCATAAATATCACCATGTATGCGTTCCAGAAATCCAAGAGATTCAGTCTTAATTTTAGCCGTGATGGCCTAATAATTAATTTTCCTTAAGAGCAAGCAGCACATGAGAATTCATTTGATCGTAATATTTTCTGATTCTTCAATGAATGTCCATATGAATTCTTTATAATTCTTCGCATCATAATTGAACGGATGACCCAACCGGTTATGCCAAATTATAAAATCATTTTGATTAGTAAACTTCTGGTTTACTATAGCATATGCTTCAACTGTGCTTATATTTGTGTAGTATAAATCAAAGAAAAATGCAGGCAATTTTTTTAATACAGATTTCTTGCTTGAGATTGTGCTTGTAATGCACAAATACTCAATATTGCCTTCATTAGTTGTCTCAATGTGATATCCATTTCTGTAAATATCTTTAAAACTCAATAAATTTTTTGAGACCTTTTGAATATAAGGCATCATTAATTATGAATTTTGTTCCTCTAGGCAAAATGATATGGGCTCTTCAAGAGCCTTCAATCAATTTTACACTACCATAAATTATATTGACATTGAAGTATTTCATATCTTTAAGTATAGTGTGCGTTGTAGCACTGTCGATTAGGCACAAATAGTTATTGTTGACAAAAGATCCTACTCGAGATAATTCCATTTTCTTCATGGAAAGAATGACATGTAGTGAAATACAAATTAGAATATAAGGTATATAAAGGAATAAAAACTAAAAATCACAATTCATCATTGCATCAGTTTCTTTAAAATAAACATATGTATAATAAGATATTATTTTATTGCATGGTATTATTTGATAACATAAGCATTCTTAAAATTATCCTTATACATTCATGCTATCAATTAGACAATCATTATTTTCTTCTAATTGGATAAAGAAGTCGGCAACATCTAGATTATCAAATCCAACATCAGAAGGGCCAGATTCAGAAACCAAATTTGTTTCCATCTTTTTCTCATTTTTTTCAATGATTCCTTATAATAAAGTTCAACAAGATATTTTGCGTACGACAGGTACGCGACCAATAACCCTTTATTCCACAACGATAGCATGAGTTATCCACCAAATTTTTACTTAAGTTCCCTTTGCCTTTCCCAATTGTCTTCTCATTTTTCTCCCACTTTAGGTGGTGAGAAGGAGTTTTAAATAACCATCAAGATAACTAAAACATCCTCGACCACGTCCGCATCCACGGCCATGACCACCTTTGTTTATAAAATTGATATGTAGTTGCATTCACTTTAGGGAATGGTACAAAGCCAGTTAGACAGGCTTCATGATTTTTCATTAAAAGTTCATTATTTTGTTCAGCCACAAGAAGGTAGGAAATTAATTCAGAATATTTTATAAAACCCTTTTCACGATATTGCTGCTGCAGGAGCAAATTGGAAGCATGAAAAGAAAAAGGTTTTTTCCAGCATATCCTCATCAGTGACTTTTTCTTCACATAATTTCAACTGGGAAGTAATTATGAACATAGCTGAATTGTATTTGCTTACTGTCTTATAATCTTATAGACGCAAGTGCATCCAGTTATGACGAGCTTTGGGGAGAATGACTATTTTTGATGGTTATAACGCTCTTTTAGGCTATTCCAAAGGACAAGGGAATCTTTTACCATTAGGTATTCAACTTTCAATCCCTTATCAAGGTGGTGTCGCAGGAAGATCATTGCTTTTGCTTTATCTTGGTTGGATGCCTCATTACCATCTTTAATTGTATCACCAAGGGCATTAGCCTCCAGATGGATTTCAGCATCAAGTATCCATGATAGATAATTTTTGCCCATGATATCTAATGCCACAAAATCAAGTTTTGCCAGTCATAACAATACTATCAAAGCACACAAAGTAAATTAGTACACAACCTTTTATTAGAATAAAAATTATTTCAAATTTATCAACACAACCTATTATTAGAATAAAAATTATTTCAAATTTATCAAGGACTAGTTATCAAGGACTAGAGACAATTGTATATAAATAAATGATATTTACCTCAATAAAAGTTTTTTCAACAAATGTAAAATGATAAGGTAGAGAGTTGTGCTTATTATATAATTAAAGAGACTAAGAAAAGAAAGTATTGGAATATGTTCTCTCTTATTTTATCTTTTCTTATTTCATCCATATCTTATTTCATCAATCATTCTCAAATACAATTTCATGCCATCTATTTATAGGCAAATGGTAAAAGATGTTACTGATAATACCAATAGACAACCTCCCCTGGAATACCAATGGGCACCATCATCTTTATAACTTGACATAACCTCCTCTTAGAATATCAATGGACATCCATTTTATTAGTAATATTATAATATCCTAAAAACTTTTTAATTAGAAGAATCAGCTGCAAGGGGTTTGGATGTTTAATTTTCAAGGCTGAAATGCCAACTTTTGTCTTGGCAGCCTTGGTTTGCAGCCGTTCCAGGGACCTTGTGGGCTGACAAAATTGTCTTCTTTGAAGCACGATTGCAACTGTTGAGTAATCCATAATTTGATGGTTTACAAACTTCCAGCTTAACACCAGAACTGAAATTATGCAGATTATTGACCTGAAGGTTAAAATTTAATGATCATAATGAACACCAGAACAGCAGACAGATGCATAGCATGCCTCATACTAGAGTTTCCTCTGGTTTCAGGAAATTGTAACACTCCAGCTGCGTCATTTCTCCACCATTTGCTGGATCAAATTAGCATCGATAGAAACTGCATATTCATGACAACATTAGGTTATGTTTAGAACAAAGAACAAAGACGCAATGGCTTGTGAAAGCAACACATGCAGCCCGCTCCTGGGCCCTTATGATACCCAAAGAAAATGTTCATTCATCGAGTACTAATCCAACATCTATCAGTATTACCTTCTGATGATGCTTGATCACCTTGAGCTGACATCCTTGAGCGTCAGTGGATATGCCGTCAGTTTGCTGAAAAAGCTTCACCTCGACGCCGAGATCTGCAAGAAGTCCAGGGAACCAATATTCCAACGGGAACCCTCCGGCGTTCAAATTAGTGATCAGAATCACAGTCGTAAGCTTGAGAAAGCTCGAGAGAGAGAGAGAGAGAGAGAGAGTTAGAGGTGAAGATGGATACTTTTTTAAGTGCTTGAGTGTTCATACCTCGGTCAGGGGTTCTTCTTACATGTTTTATTGATGCTTGGGGTCTGTGTTACTTGCTTCAGAAGCTTTGGAATCTCATGATAAATAGCAACTTCTTGAATGAAATGTCAGAATTAGCGAAATTTATCCTATCTGAGCTGGGTGATTGGTACTTCATGGCAGATGATCACCTTTTAAGGGTTTATCCCATCTGAGCTGGATGATTGATACTTTATAGCAGATGATTGCCTTTTGGGGGCTCATCTGGCCAGAATCATTAAAGCTTCATGATGGATGATGACTTTTTGAGCTCATCAGATCAGAGTCATTAATGCTTCATGATGGATTATGACTTCTGGATATTATGCCAGAACCGATAGAGTTTGTCTTATTAGACATGCATGAATTAGAGATGACTAGTGGGCCTGACCTTATCAGAAGTGAAGGCTTGCTTGGAAAGCTGAAGTTAATCTTGAAAATAAATTAAAATAAGGCCTGGGGCCACCTAGGAGTTGGAGCTGCTTATGAGTTAGGGCCGCCTTGGGGCCGCTTATGAACTAGGATTGGTGCGGGCACCACGATCAGGCAGAGGATTCTTAATCCTCTATGGATATCTGATTAGGTTTGTAGGCTTTGATTCAGTTGAAAAACTAGGTTTATTTTATTTTAGTTTAATTTGGGTCTAATTTTATTTTTGTTTGGGCATTTGAGTCCTATCTTTTGAGTTGGTACTCATTATTAGGGTTTGGGTCATATTGAGTTAGCTCATTATGAGCTTGGGTCAATTTGAGTCACGTTCAGTCCAGTTGGTCTTATATGTGTCTTATCTAGTCCAGTTGATATTGTATTAAGTTCATTCAGCTTACAAGAGGAGATACCAGTATTGGAGCAGAAGACAAGGTCATCACAGTCAAATAGAGCAGCTGCTAAATTCAAGTTGGTGCCACACCTATCTTAGAAGTCACATGCCAGCTACACATATGCCACCCTTCAGCACAAGTAGAGCAAGCAGGTCAACAAGATAAGCCTCAATCCCCCAAATCATACAACCCTATTTGGAAGAATTCCAGCCCGAAGAAGCAGGCATTCCATACGCCACCTAGTAGAGCAAGCAAGTTAACAGGATAAGCCTCAATTCTCCAATTCATGCAATCCAATTTTTGGAAGAATTCCAGCCCAAAGAAGCAGCAAAGGGACGCCCTTTATTGCTGCCCATAAATTACCTTTTTTGAAAGGGATTTGTATGTCATGAAGTATTTTTTCCATGTAATCTAACCCACACTTTAGGAAGAAAGTGGGCATCCCTTTTCTTTTCATATCTGTATTTACTTGGGCCCTAAGTCTCTTGCTCTATAAAAGAGACCCTCTTGTATGAATTATGCATCTTTTAATTATTAATCAATCAATCCAGTTTTGAGTTATTGTAAGTTTTGTTATTTGGTTCTCTGGTGCTCTTGATTCCCTTCTCTTGCGCGTGCCAACATCCCTGTCTCCAGGAGAAACCCTGGCCGCTGCCCTTATTTTCCTCTAGTGGTTGCCCAAAAGCCTCTTGGCTGCCCCTCCTTCTCTACTTCTTCCTTGACTCTTTACCTCTAATCTGACTTTTCCTTCTTGTTCTTTAACCCTTGGATAGTGTTCTTGCAGGTCCCTCAGTAATCGCAAATCCAGGATTTAAAGTGATCGCCATTCAGGTCAGTGGATACTTAGCCGCAGATCCACGGGCTCGGGCTTGGTCATCCAGGGCGCATCTGCTAGGCAGAGCGATCCTTTCACATCTTGATCTTCTCATCTTGCTAGATACACCCCCTCTAATCTGCTAGTAGCTTTATTGTGGGAGAGTAAGCCCTACTGGGGCTTCTTAGCCTCGGCGGTCCTTCTCAAATTTTTTGTGAAACTATTTCGCATGCTGAAAATTACTGTGAGTTTTTCTGAACCCCTCTAGGCACTTACTTCAGAAAACTAATCAACTAAAAATTATAAATCCTCTAAAATTCACTTGTATGCAATATTAGTCCTATATCAATTGGAATCAGAGCAAAGTTAAGGCTTGATTTTTCATTCATGTCTTTGTCAGTATATCATCTATTAATCAAATTATTTCTACCTGCATACACATCAAAAAATTCCAAAATTTATTTCTTTCGATTTGGTATAATTGAAGGTATTTTTTCTATTTTCTAAAAATTTAATTCGATCGGTGAATTAATTGCATGCCTGATTACTCATAGAGAACAGACTACCCTATTTTTTTCTGTATCCAGAATATCTAAATTAATCTCAAACTTTATATTGAAAATCCTAATAAACTTTGATCTATTAATGCAATAATTTTTTTAAAAAAATCTATGTTTAATCCACTATTTGCACAAAAATTTTCACATTAATATTTGATCTAAATAATTTCTAAAAATTCATGCATCATTATTTTGTTCGGAGGTCCTAAGAAATCTGAACTGATTCAAGATTTCTTGATTAAAACATATTAAATCTTAATTAAATCAAGAATTTTACTGCACATTCTGCATAAGATTTACCACTAGCACACCAAGTTTTAGAACTAAAATACACTCACAAAAAACATAAAAATTTTTGAGATTTGCTGCTATTTTTAGATTTCTGGATTAGGGTTCGCATACCATTCATTTGCATTAAACTACTCTTAAGGGCTCTCATTGTTGTCAGATAAAGGAGGGATTGCAACCCCTTCCTTGGCCCAAAACAACCATCCATGCATTCCAAACCCAAGCCTCTAATCTAAAAGTGAGTAACAACTTAACTGATATTTGCCCTAGAGGACTAGGAACACCAACATTCGGTCTAGTATACTAGTGAAGACTAGTACAACTTAATCTGGCATGTGCTCTGAAACTGGTGTCTATAAGGGGAGTCAAATGTCAAACGACTTAAGCGAAGTATTGGGGTTACTCTAATTAGGCCCCTGCAATTTGCAGGAAGAACCTTCCTGCCCTCCCACCTGCCCCAACTGGTCAATTGAAGAGTTACTGTTAGATTGGCTTGCATTAAGCCAAATCCTTTACTCTGGATGACTAGGTCTAGCATACTGTAGTTTGAGTCAATTTGAGTTTTGTGCTTGATTGTGTTTGCATGTGCACTAGATCAAGAGCATCTTTTCGTTCATCACCACCTCCATTAGAGGATGATACCCATCTGATAGATGAGTACGATGGGGAGGAGGAAACATTTGAGTCTGAAAATCTACTAGGAGTGGTTAGATGTATCTTGACCCAGACCCAAACTAAGGACCAGGAAGATTGGTGTAGGACTAATATCCTATAGACCTTTGTCAAGATAGGGGATAAGGTGCTCAAGATCATAGTGGATAGCGGGAGTTGCATCAATGTCGTCTCTGCCAATACAGTTAAGTCATTAGGATTGACCATAGTTCTCCATCCTAGTTCCTATAAGGTCTTGTGGGTAGATTCTACCTCTATCTCAATCAAGTCTAAATGCTAAATCCTAATCAAATTGCAAAATTATGAGGAAAAGGTCTAGTGCGATGTACTTCCTATGGGTGTAGTAATATTATATTAGGTCGACCTTGGCTTTACGATGACGATGCCATCTTGTTTGGTCAATCCAACATTTGCTCTTTTAAATACAATGGAAACAAGTATGTGATACATCTAGCTCCACATAGGGACCCAATCAAGAAAGAATCTAGTAGCCTTAAGAATAGCAAGCCAAGAGTTAATCTGATTAAAGCTAAGGAATTAGAAAAGGACATCACTGAGGGTAACTCTGTTTGGATTTTAACCACTAAAAAGATCCATGAATCAGTCTAAAAGGAACAACCCCCAGAAGTAATTGAGACCCTAGAGGAGATTAAGGATGTCTTCCCTGAAGAGTTGCCTGATCAGTTACCATCCCTGAGAGACATCCAACATGCAATTGACTTGATCCCAAGATCCACCCTCCCAAACCTTCTCCATTATAGGATGAACCCCACTGAGCATCAAGAATTACATAAACAAGTGGGTGAATTACTTAGGAAAGGTTTCATTAGGGAGAACTTAAGTCCTTGTGCAGTTCCTGCACTCTTAACCCCTAAGAAGGATGGTACCTGAAGAATGTGCGTGGACAGTAGGGCCATCAACAAAATCACTATCAAGTATAGGTTCCCTATCCCCAGACTAGATGACATGTTAGACATGATGGCGGGTGCCACTATTTTTTCCAAAAACAGACCTTAAAAGTGACTATCATCAGGTTAGAATTAGACAAGGGGATGAGTGGAAGACTACATTTAAGACTAGAGATGGTCAGTTTGAGTGGGTCGTGATGCCTTTTGGGATTTCAAATGCACCTAGAACATTTATGAGAATCATGATCCAGGTTAAGAAAGAGTAAAAGAGAAAATTCTTAGTGGTCTATTTTGATGATATATTAATTTATATCAAAACCAAAGAGGACCATTTTAACCATCTCGGATTAGTTTGTCAGACCCTTAGAGAGAACAACCTTTATGCAAATCTTAAGAAGTGTGATTTTATGACGCATAGGGCTATCTTTCTAGGTTTTATGGTAACACCAAAAGGTTGTTGGGTTACGGAATGAAAAATCCCAATCTAATTGGAATAAAATTGCAGCGAAACAAAATAAATTTATAACCCACCAAGAATCACATGCGTTTCATAAAAACCGAAAGAAGGATAAACAAAAATATTACCTTTTGTTATTACCTTTTGTTATTACCTTTTTAATCATCCTTCTGTTCTTGTGTTGGGTTTTCTCGGATCTTCAAAGGTGCTGCCTTTCAGAAAGACGATCACCCTCTACAAGTATCCACACACGAACGGACACCAAAATGGTTTTGAATGCTAGTTCAACCATTCCATTTTTCACAAAAATGAACCTTTTCAACTCTCTTTTTCCATCTTTAAGGCAAAAGATATGACGCTTCAAAAGCCCCAATCGACGTGACCTTTCAAATGCCCCAATCGACGACCTTTCAAATGCCCCAATCGACGTTACCTTTCAAATGCCCCACAGACTCTAAAACGTATATATCGAACATATATACAAGCCTGCTAGGAATTTTGGTTAACTAAGATTTTAATTGATATTTATTTAAAACTCCTTTTAAATAATAACAATTTAAATCCTTTCCTTACAAAATAAGGAATATATATTTTTAACCAAAAAAAACTTTATGGATTATTTCCTTATCCAATAAGAAAATGTAACAATTTAATTACTTGTCACAATTTAAATTACGAATTTAAATTTTCTCAAAATTAAACTCGAATCTAAATGACAACTAATTATTATTTGTAATTTAAAATAATCTCATCATTTTAAATTATATAGAGAGTAACAAATCGTAACCATTATTGTCCGTTCTTAGTGTGCGACCCTATAGGTTCAATTAACGTTGGCAGTAGGCCTAAATCACATTTTGAACCTACAAGTCATAAGCGGCCTCTAGCAAGACATTATGACTACCCAAGTTAAATGAAAAGCTCATGTTCCGAGACAACCTTAAAGTAGCTATTAACATAATCCTTTTGTCACATGATATCTTGATAGAATATAAGGCATGGATAAAGTCAACCTTATATCTCTCTATCTTTAATTTCTCGAAACCCAATTAGACTGACTAAACAAATGATATTGATCTCCATCAATTCATTTGAGCATGGCCATGCATTTCTCAGTCTCAATCATCGAGGGGCCCAGAGATATCTCTCTTATAATAAGAGGGACAAATTCCATCTTAATCACTCACATCTCACTACATGATTCTTATTATGTTCAATCATAATCTTTATAATCATCCGGTTAAAGACAACGTTTGATTATGTCAAAACATAATATTCCTCATGTTGAGAACTATGGCAATCTCAGGTCTAAGGATTTAATGACACAACTACTAGAGATTAACTTATGACTTTGATCCATGTATTAATCTCAAGGCGGGTCTTGTCCAATATTTGTTCTCAACAAATACATATAAATTTGATTTGTATCTCATACACATATTCATCCCATGAATATCAATCAAATTTCATACTAATCTTAATTTATTGTTATTCCCACAACAATAACCGATTAGGGACATTTAGAATAATTCATAATATTATTCAAGGACATTATTATATAATAAACATGCAAATTATGATAATAGTAAATGTTCATAAATATTCAAAATACCATGTCCATACAATAGGCCTAGGGCACTATTACTAACAATCTCCCACTTGCACTAGGCCCACTCATCAATGTATCTAATACCTATGAACCTAGCATGACGATCATGCTTTGCTTGTGGTAGAGGCTTAGTCAATGGATCAGCAACATTGTCATCTGTTGGAACTCTGCATATTTTTACGTCACCTCTCTCAATGATTTCTCGAATGAGATGATAACGCCTAAGAATGTGTTTGGATCGCTGATGTGACCTAGGTTCTTTTGCTTGTGCGATAGCACCATTATTGTCACAATAAACATCAACAGGATTTGTGATGCTAGGAACCACTCCAAGGTCAGTAATGAACTTCTTGATCCAAACTGCTTCCTTTGCTGCATCAGATGCTGCTATGTATTCAGCTTCAGTTGTAGAATCAGCAACAGTGCTTTGCTTCGAACTCTTCCAGCTAACAGCACCACCATTTAAACAAAACACATATCCTGACTGCGATCGAAATCATCTTTGTCAGATTGAAAGCTTGCATCTGTGTAACCACTTACAACTAGATCATCTTCCAATCCGCCATACACCAAGAACATATCTTTAGATCTTCTCAGATACTTAAGAATGTTCTTGACGCCGTCCAGTGACTCTCACCGGGATCTGACTGGTATCTACTCGTTATGCTTAAAGCATAAGAGACATCTGGTCTAGTGCACAACATAGCATACATGATAGATCCTATTGCTGAAGCATAAGGAATCTTACTCATGCGCTCTCGCTCATCTTTTGTGTTAGGACACTGAGATTTGCTAAGTGTAATACCATGAGACATAGGCAAGTATCCTCTCTTGGAATCTTGCATACTGAACCTTTTCAGTACTTTGTCTATGTAAGTACTTTGACTTAGACCAATCAGCCTCTTAGATCTATCTCTATAGATCTTTATCCCTAGGATATAGGCAGCTTCACCTAAGTCTTTCATTGAGAAACATTTCCCTAACCAAGACTTGACACTCTGCAAGGTAGGGATATCATTCCCAATGAGTAAAATGTCATCAACATATAGGACCAGAAATACAATGGCGCTCCCACTAACTTTCTTGTAAACACAAGGTTCATCTTCATTTTTGATAAATCCAAACTCTTTGACTGATTCATCAAAACGAAGATTCCAACTCCGAGAAGCCTGCTTCAAACCATAAATGGATCTTTGAAGCTTGCATACTTTACTAGAATTCTCAGGTTGTACAAAACCCTCAGGTTGTGTCATGTACACATCCTCAAGTAAGTTTCCATTAAGAAACAGTTTTAACATCCATTTGCCAAATCTCATAGTCATAATATGCAGCAATGGCAATAAGAATTCTAATAGACTTAAGCATGGCTACAGGTGAAAAAGTTTCATCATAGTCTATACCATGAGTTTGTTTGAAACCTTTTGCAACTAGCCTTGCTTTGTAAGTATGCACTTTACCATCCATGTCAGTTTTCTTTTTGAAAACCCATTTGCACCCAATAGTCTTTGTACCTTCAGGTGGCTCAATCAAGGTCCATACCTGATTATCATACATGGATTGGATTTCAGACTTCATGGCCTCTAACCATTTCTCAGAGTCTGGATCTAACATAGCCTCTTGATAGGTAGTAGGTTCATTTTGATCCACTAACAATACATCATGATTATCAGTCACAAGAAATCCATATCTCTCGGGCTCATGACGTATCCTATCAGATCTACGTAACTTTTGTGCTACAGGTGGTGTGTCAACAGTGGTTTGTTGACTTTGAGCATCCACAGGCGGTTCAATGTTATCTTGTGGTTCTCGAATTCTTCGATTTGTACCTTGCTCCCACTGGTTCCTTTAGAAATAAATTCCCTTTCTAGAAAGACACCATTCCGAGCAACAAACACTTTGTTCTCAATGGGATTGTAAAAGTAGTATCCTTTAGTCTCTTTAGGATATCCCACAAAAAAACATTTATCAGACTTGGGTTCCAGCTTATTTGAAACTTGACGTTTTACATAAGCTTCACAACCCCAAATCTTAAGAAAAGACAAACTGGGCTTTTTACCATTCCACATCTCATATGGCGTCTTTTCAACCGCTTTGGTTGGAACTCGATTTAGTGTGAACGCAGCTGTGGCAAGTGCATAACCCCAAAAGGTAAGTGGAAGATCTGTTAGACTCATCATAGATCGAACCATATCTAATAAGGTTCGATTCCTTCTTTCAGACACACCATTCCATTGCGGTGTTCCAGGAGGAGTTAGTTGTGGAATGATTCCACAACTTCTAAGATGGTCATAAAAATCTTGGCTCAAATATTCTCCACCTCGATCAGATCGAAGTGCCTTGATTGTCTTGCCAAGTTGGTTTTGTACTTCATTTGAAAAGATTTAAACATTTCAAATGATTCAGATTTGTGTCTCATCAAGTAGACATAACCATATCTACTGAAGTCATCAGTAAATGTAATGAAGTACTTGTAACCTCCTATGGCATCTGAACTTAATGGTCCACATACATCTGTATGTATTAGGCCCAATAATTCATTGGCCCTTTCACTGTGTCCAGTAAAGGGATCCTTTGTCATCTTACCCAATAGACAAGATTCACATGTATCATATGATTCAAAATCAAATGAGTTCAAAAGTCCATCTTGATGGAGTTTTGATATGCGTTTCTCATTTATATGGCCAAGGCGACAATGCCAAAGATAGGTTGAATTTAAGTCATTGGACTTAAATTTCTTGGTAGTTATGTTATAGACAGAAGAATTGTTGGATTTTTGAAGATTCAAAACATAAAGACCATCTAGTAATTAGGCATTTGCATAGAACATGTCTTTATGATTGTGAGAAATTATTGAAACATAATTGCCCCAACTTATTGATTTTGATGATTTCCAAAAGGCATTGCTTTACTTTCTAAAAGGCTATGAACATGAAAGTCAATAAATGAAATATTCTTACTATGAGCAATTTCAAATTGGAAACTATGAACTATTAAAAATATAATGAGTTTCTTGAATCAATTGAATATATGTTTCAGTGAGCTATACTTATGAATTCAAAAATGATTTTCTATACCAATCTCTTAAAGATCAATGACTTAATGAAAATGCTTTGAAATTGAGCATTACTGTTAAATCAACTTTATCTAAGTTATATTTATATTTCAAAGTTGGTTGGGATGATTTTCAAAGCAAATCAGAATGTTTTCTGATTTTTGTATCAGTCCCGAGCCGACTCGAGAGTTTCCGAGTCGACTCCTGAACTTTCTTGAGCCGACTCGTGACTGTGCGAGCCGACTCGACTCAGACGGCAGAAAGACTCATTTTTGAGTGCTTCTCGAGTCGACTCCCAGCTTTTCGCGAGTCGACTCCTGAAAGTCAAGAGTCGACTCCCAGATTTTCACGAGTCGACCCCTGAAACTCATTTTTGGTGCGTTCTGGATTCGATTGCTCGAGCCGACTCGCACAGTACCCGAGCCGACTCCCCGGAATCTGGGCGGTAATTTTTGAGTTGACACATCAGCTCCAACGGTAATTTTTTGAATCAACGGCTATATTTTACTGTGTCTAACGGTTATATCTTTGCAGATTCTATAAATAGAGGAGTTCTTTTCAAATCAAAACATAAGAGAGAAAATCAAAAAGAGAGAAAGAATATCATTTGAAAAGAGGGAAAAACAGAGCATTCTTGAAAAAATCTTTTAGCTCAAAGAAGAGAGATTCAAAAGGAGTGAAATCCAAGAGTGAGATTCGTGCACTCCAGAGCTACCTTCTACAAAAGATTCAAGAGGAGATCCCAACACTTTCAAGAGCAAATCAAAGATCTTCCACATTCAGAAAAGGGAGAAAAAGCTTCAACCCAACTCCAAAGCTCAAATCTGTGAAGAATCAGTGCTGAGGCCTGATTCAACATCAAGAGGAGTTGAAGGAAGAAACCAAAGAAGCCAAGCCAGCTCTCAAGCTCTAAATATTCAGGCTTCTCTAAACTCAATTTCTATTTTGAAATATTGCTCAAAAAGGAGCTGCTTGTAATTAAACTCATTTTATTAGTTTGTGTCTAGTTTAATCTGAGGGATTAAACTAGAGGAGGTTGTTAAACCTCGGTACAAGCTAGGTATAGCTTGTGTTTGGGTTTGGTGCCGGTGAGCCCGTGTAAAATCGGCTGGGTTCGTTGTGATCCCCGAAAAACAACAAGTTTGAGTTGTGAACTTGTAAAACAACTCGGCTGTAATCTAGAGAGATTATAGTGTGGACCCCAGTGATCCTTAGGAGTGGATGTAGGTGTTGGATACACCGAACCACTATAAAACTTTTGTGTTTGCCGTGTTCATTTTCTCTATCTCTATCTCTCTTTGTTAACTTCTTGTTCTTTGCTTATAGTTAATCTCACTTGCACATCTTGCTAACTAATCAACTAAAGTTAAAAAGGGCTTAAATTTTAAGAACCCAATTCACCCCCCCCCCCTCTTNGCCACGCCTTGGCTAAGGAATTGGCCGAGGTGTGAGCTTGGGAGGCGAAGGCGTCCAGCGAGCTCCGAGTCACCCAGGAGGGGAACCACTTTTTGAAGGTTAGGTAGAGGAAGCCGAGCATAAGGCCAGAGTCGCTGAGGCCAAGATGGTGGATGCCATGATGAGGCTTAGGCCAACTGAGGAGAGGCCAGAAGATGCTCTCCTCAAATTGAAACATGTTGAGGAGAGGGCCGACAAGGCCGAGTCCGAAGCCCAGGCTGATATGGAGAAGCATGCTCTTGCCGTGGTGGATGCTCGGACCTTCTGGAAGAAGAAGACCATTGCCGAGACTGAAGCTTGAGAGGCAACAGAAAAATTGGCCGCCGCCGAGGCCAAAGCTGCAAAGAAGGTGGCTGCCGCCGAGGCCATGATGCGGAGAAGGTGGCTACCGCCAAAGCCCAAGCTTGGAAGGCCGTGGAGCAGTGCAAAGTCTCCACTGACTTTTCTGGAGTTAAGTGAAGCAGCCATGGACGCCTTCTCCCACGGCTTTGAGAGGTGTAAAGAGAGGATCTCACGGATCTTCAAAATAAGTGGCCTTGAACACCTTCGGCCTAAGGATGGAGAGGGGATATGGAGAGCAGCGACGCCAAAGATGGGCAGGAACCCTCCAAACCTTAGAGTTTATTTCTTTTCTCTTTTTCAAACACTTTGTAATCCGACTAATGTCGGTCTTTTGTATGCCAATGCTATGAAATTAATAAAAGAAATATTTTGTTCAATCATGGTGACCTTATCTTTTTGTAGGGCCTTAGTCTTTTGGTGATCATGTCATAGATTTAGCCTTCAGGCTTGACAAGATGTACCTTCAATCTTTTGAGTATATTTGGAAAGTCGGCAATTTGATGTATAGGCTTCATAGGAACATTTAGACTTGCCTTTGTCTCTCAGGTTCTTGCTGAAGCGTTCCTTGAATGCTGGTGCCGACCATCGCTCCGGCCATCGAACGATCACGGGGCCATCGGGGTCCTTTTGAAAACTACCATGGGGTATCTCAGTGTCGGCCCGGGAGTTTGACTCGAGGTCGTCGAGATCTTAGGACTTGAACCACCTCGGAGATTTCTTGGTGCTAGCCCGGGGGTGTCCTTATGATCATGGGACCATCGAGGTCCTTTTGAAAACTACCACGGGGTTTCTCGATGCCGGTCCGGGAGTTTGACTCGGGGCCATCGAGACCGTAGGACTTAAACTACCTTAGGGGTTTCTCGGTGCTAGTCTGAGGTGTCCTTACAATCATGGGGCCGCTGAGGTCCTTTTGAAAACTACCATGGGAGTTCTAGGTGCCGGCCCGTGAGTTTGACTCGAGGCCGGAGACTGTAGACTTGAACCGCCTCGAGGGTTTCTCGGTGCCGGCCTGGGGGTGTCCTTATGATCACAGGGCCGTCAAGGTCCTTTTAAAAACTACCATGGGGGTTTCTCGGTGCTGGCCCGGGAGTTTAACTCGGGGCCGAGATCGCAGGACTTGATCTGCCTCGGAGGTTTCTCGGTGCCGGCCTGAGGGTGTCCTTACGATCACGGGGCCACGAGGTCCTTTTGAAAACTATCACAGGATTTTCTCGATGTCGGCCCGGGAGTTTGACTCAGGGCCATCGAGACTGTAGGACTTGAATTGTCTTGGAGGTTTCTCGGTGCCGGCTCGAGGGTATCCTTATGATCACGGGGCTGCCAAGGTCCTTTCAAAAACTACCATGAGGGTTTCTCGGTATCGACCTGGGAGTTTGACTTGGGGTTGCCAAGACCGTAGGACTTGAACCGCCTCGAAGGTTTCTCGGTGCTGGCCCAGGGGTGTCCTTACGATCACGGAGCTGCCGAGGTCCTTTTAAAAACTACCTCAGGAGTTTCTCGGTGCTGGCCCGAGAGTTTGACTTGGGACTGCCAAGACCGTAGGACTTGAACCGCCTTGGGGGTTTCTCGGTGCCGGCCCGGGGGTGTCCTTACAATCATAGGGCCACCGAGGTCCTTTTGAAAACTACCATGGGGGTTTCTCGATGCCGGCCTAGGAGTTTGACTCGGGGCCCGAGATCGTAAGACTTGAACCGCCTCGGGGTTTCTCGGTGCCAGCCCGGGTGTCCTTATGATCCCAGGGCCGCCAAGGTCCTTTTGAAAACTACCATGAGATTTTTTTGATGCCGGTTCGAGAGTTTGACTCGAAGCCACCGAGACCGTAGGACTTAAACCACCTCGAAGGTTTTTCGGTGCCGGTCTGGGAGTTTGACTCGGGGCCACCGAGACCGTAGGACTTAAATCGCCTTGGAGGTTTCTCAATGTCGGCCCGGGGGTGTCCTTACGATCACGGGGCCGTCGAGGTCCTTTTGATATTTTTCAAACCAAATAGAAGGATGAAATTGAAATTTTTTCGTATATTCATTGGCTAAGTACATTCACTATTGATAATACCGACGAAGGTTGTCCGCATTCCAAGTACGTGGGATTATTTGCCCGTTGAGCTCCTCGAGTCGGTATGCTCCTTGGCGAAGTCCTTCGGTAACTCGGTAGGGCCTCTCCCAATTTGGAGATAGCTTGCCTCCTTCGGTTGGCTTGGATACCTCGGCCCTTCTAAGGATTAAATCTCCTGAGCGGAACGTCTTGAGGCGGACTCGGGCATTGTAATATTTTGCTGCTCGCTGATAGCCATCTTGAATCGTGCCTGGTCCCGAATCTCATCGATGAAGTCGAAGTTGGCCTTTAGTTGATCAGGATTATCTTCTTCATTATATGATTCCACCCAGGGGCTTGGAAGACCAATCTCCACCGGGATGACCGCTTCAGATCCAAAGATGAGACTGAAAGGAGTTTCCCTTGGGGATCCTTGGAGTCGTGTGATATGCCCACAATACACTAGGGAGTTCCTCCATCCATTTGCCTTTGAACTCAACCAATCAGGTTCTAAGTCCTCGAAGGATGATCTGATTCATGACTTCTGCTTCTCCATCGGTTTGTGAATGTCGACAGAAGTAAAACGATGGCCGATACCCAACTCAATGCTAAAAGCCTTGAATGCAGCATTATCGAATTGTCGACCATTGTTGGTAATGATAATATGAGGTAGGCCAAATCGCAAATAATAGACTTCCAGAAAAATGCCTTCACCTTGCTCTCGATAATTTTGGCTAATGCCTCAACTTCAACCCATTTGGTGAAGTAGTCGATGGCGATAAGTAAGAATCTTCATTGCCCTAAAGCTGGGGGAATGGTCCAAGGATATCCATTCCCCATTGAGCAAAGGGCCACGGAGTATAGAGCGGGCTCAGCTAAGAGGCTGGCTGTCGCTGGACATTAGAATATCGCTGGCAGCTGTCGCACTTTGGACTAGCTCAGCAGTATCCTTTCGCATGGTAAGCCAATAATATCCTTGACGGAGAGCCTTATAAGCAAGTGATCTGCCCTCTAGTGGTTCCCACAGATGCCCTCATGAATCTCCCTGAGAATATAGTTGACATATGTAGGATCAACACATTTGAGGAGGGGATAAGAGAAAGACTTCTTGTATAACTGTCCATTCAGTAATACAAACTTAGGGGCCCTCCACTTGAGTAGCCTAGCTTCTACAAGATCAGTGGGGAGAGAGCCTTCAGTAAGATAGTGAATGTAAGCATCCATCCATGTTGACTCTTGTGCCACTGGTAGAACCTCTTCAGCTGTGTCAATACTCGAGAGCTCCAGATGCTCAATATATGTTCTTCCTAATATGTTATCCGTCGAAGTAGCCAACAGTGACAAGGTGTCAGCTCTGGCATTTTTGCCTCTAGGAATATAACTGATAGTGATATAAGCCAATGAGAAGGTCAGTGACTTGACCTTATTTAGATATCAAGACATAATGGGGTCTCGAGCTTTATACTCTCCAGTAATCTATTTGGAGATAAGTTATGAGTCGGTGAAGGCCCTAAGGTGCTTTATTCTGAACTCCCATGCAAGCTTAATTCCGACCAATAAGACCTCATATTCGGCTTGGTTATTTGTAGCTTTAAAGAGAAATTGGAGAGCGTACTCCACGACTACGCCCTCCGGATTTTCAAGAATATGACCAGCCCCGCTTCCTTGAGAATTGGAGGTGCCATCAACATGAAGAATCCAAGTTTCCGCCATATCCTCACCAGCAGCTGAACATATCATTGGAAAGTCTTTAGGTTGCTCTTTTGTCTAGGTGCACTCAACTAGAAAGTCCACATATTAGGATTGAAATGAAAGATCAAATTCCCCCAATTTGATTGTCCATTTAGCCAACTGACCAGAAGTGTCAAGGCAAGCCAGAATAGCTCTAAGAGGCTGGTCTGTGAGTATCATGATCGGATGGGCTTAGAAGTATGGCCTGAGACAATGAGCGAGATGATTAAAGCAAAAATAATTTTTTTTGGTTTTGGAGTGCCTGACCTCCGTATCATGGAGCACTTTACTAGTGTAATGATGGACTTTTGTTCTCCATCGAGAACGAGGCATACTAGAACAGAGCTCATTGCCTCCGGAGAAGTAGCAAGATAAAGGAAGAGCCTTTCCCCTTCTCTTGGCTTCGATAGTAGTGGCGGTGTGGATAGAAATTTCTTTAGCTCCTCGAAGGCTTTCTGACAGCTTTCCGTCCATTTGAAGCGTTCGCCTTTTGTAGAGCTTTGAAGAAGGGTAAGCATCTTTCTACTGATCTTGATAAGAACTGGCTTAGAGTGGCCACTCTTTCGAAGAGCCGCTATACTTTTTTATTAATTGGCTGCCTCATGTCAAGAATTGCTTATATTTTATTTAGGTTTGCTTCAATCCCTCGCTGGATCACCAGAAAGCCCAGGAATTTCCCGGCAGTGATCACGAATGCACATTTGCAAGGATTGAGCTTCATTTGGTGGCGCTAGAGATTATTGAATGTTTCTTCTAGATCAGCAATATGGTTAGCGATGCAGGCGCTCTTGGTTAGCATATCATCCATATACACCTTCATGTTGTGCCCGATTTGATCTTTGAAGACCTTATTCATTAACCTCTGGTAAGTGGCCCCTGCATTTTTTAACCCAAAGGGCATCACTTTGTAGTAGTAGATGCCCTTCTTTGTGATGAAAGAAGTATTTTCTTCATCCGTTGGGTCCATTCTTATTTGGTTGTATCCAGAGAAGGCATCCATAAAGCTGAGGAGCTCATGGCCAGATGTGGAGTCCACCAATTGGTCAATCCGCGGCAATGGAAAGCTGTCTTTAGGACATGCTTTATTGAGATAAGTAAAGTCGATGCAGACTCACCAGCTTCCGCTTGCCTTTCGGACCATCACCACATTGGCTAGCCAATCTGGGTATTGTGCTTCCTGGATATGGCCAGTAGTAAGCAGCTTGTTGACCTCCTCGTCGATGGCTCTTTGTCGCTTGGGGGCAAAACTTCTCTTCTTTTGTCGGACAGGCCGGTACTTTGGGTCAATATTAAGCTTGTGAGTGATTACCTCGAAGGGATGCCAGGCATGTCCGAAACTGACCAGGCGAAGACATCTGAGTTTGCCCGCAAGAAAGTAAGGAGCTAATTCTTCATCTCCAGAGGAAGAAGCTCGTCGATTTGTATAGTCTTCTCAGGGTTGTCTCCCATTGGGTAGGACAGCAAATGCTTGGCTGGCTCTCCCTTCTTTCAGATTCTCTAGGATCGAGCAGCACTGAGGTTGGTAGGATCATCGCCTCCTGAGGGTTGGGGGCCATATGATAGCATAGTTGCACTAGATTTTTCTCCCCACGCATCTCACCAATTCCCCCACTGATAGAAAATCTCATGAGCAGGCATTTAGTAGATATCACCGCATTCAAGAGGTTTAAGCCTGGCCAACTGAGTATGGCGTTATAAACCAAGGGCACTCGGGCCACCAAAAATTTTATTAGGACACTGCTCTGGCATGGCGGCGATCCTGCCGTGATCGGCAGGGTAATTTCACCCTTAACTTTCACTGAGTCTTCCATAAAATCGATGAGGGGTATTGTCACTCGTTGGAGAGACCTGGGAGATAAGTTCATCTAAACAAAGGCATCATAAGTGAGGATGTCAGCAGAGCTTCCACTATCCACCAGAATTCTCTTTACAGGATGTTTAACGATTGTCATGGAGACAACAATGTTATCATCATTCATATTGCCCCCTCTGCTAACTCCCCTTCAGAAAAAGGATTACATTTTCTATTCCCTCCTCATCCCTCAATCTTTGGAAGGCGTAGCTGCCTCCCAAGAAATCATGCCTACGGTGCATTCTGTTAAAGCATTATCAA
>UESW01002839.1:102876-120002 GCA_900491605.1 Calamus simplicifolius | reverse complement strand
ATTCACGTAAGCCATGGGGGTACGCATGCACTTCCTACCCTGCGTCCCCATAGCAAACCGCAAAGGACACAGGAAGCGCGTATGTGCGCTCTCCATGTGATCTCTGTGAACCTCCTGTGCGCTCTCCATATGATCTCCGGAACTCCTCTCTTGAAGATGAGCTACTCTCCAGTGGCCCCTTCATCGCCCCAACTATTCGGGGGAAGACGACTTGCCAAAGGGAAACTCAGTCCCCCTACTCTCAACCTCGGAGACATGGATGTCACGAACGCTTACACAACTCACAGAAGGGAAGGTCTTGTGGATGGCCTAACACGGCCCCTTCCTCCCCTCATTTTATAGGCAAACGAACCGGGGTTTGCTATCAAAGCAGAGAGCCTCGAGATTCGAAATGCCCTATCCACACTACCACGTGTCCTCCCAGGGTGAAAAGAACACTCTTTGATGCGCGCCAAAACGCATCGCCAAGCCATGACGCATGCCAAAAGATCTTCCCCGATTTTGAATCAAAGGCCTTAATTGCAGGGGATCGCCCACTGGTCTCTGAGATGCGGGCAGAACTGGAAAATCGCTCGGTGAAAATGACGCCCTCCAATGGTGAGCAAGAGCTTGCATTGGAAAAAGTCGACATGATAAATGCACCAAGAAAGCACCGAAGCAACCTTTTGCTGGGTACAAAACCGTATTATCCATTTCGGCAAAGAGAAGGTCAGTCCGCCTTGGAAAGGCAAGGACTGGCAGAGCAATAAAAAGGCACAGAAGCCAAGGACTCCTCAAAAAAGAAAGATGCATCGACATCCCCTACTCCGGCCCAACCGCCCGCCATGTAAACTGAGACATGGCCTAGCGCTCCGACTCAAAGTCAAGACCTCTCCTCCATACTCCAGAGTAAACCGAAGTATCTCTTAACTCGGCAAAAGCCGGACGTTTCTATTGCTCGGACCAGACTGGGATAACTATTCTCCCCTAACGCTAGCAGGGCACTCCCTGTGCTTCGGCAAAACCGAACGAGGCCTACATTCTAACCGGAATTTATGGAATCCCCCTTTCACCTTTGCTGAAATAGGACACGCTATAAGCCCCGATCAAGGCCGAAGTGCGTAAGCCTCGGCTGAGTCGGAATGCATTTCCTATAAATATAAGTCCCGGTCAAAGCTGGAATGTGTCTCGTGACAACAGTCTCGATCAAAACCATGTGATGAGAACACATATATTGAAGGAAGCAGCAAACACAGAAGTTACGAAAATTTCTTCTCATTCATCACCAAAAAGGATTACAAAAGAAAAAGAAAGAAAGATACATTGACCCTCACAGGGCCTATTATTATCGTTGGACACCACCGAGCTCCCCCGTAACGCGGAGTTAACTCGGCAACCCGTTGCTCAAGGGACGCCACCTCCCTCTCCAGCCGGTTGTTGAGTCGGCGGAGGAGCTCGATCTCCCTTGTCGAGACGTCCAAGTATCGCTCGGCTGCCCTGTGAAGCTGCTCGCGATCTGCAAGTATCGATGCCAAAAGCTCCCCATCAATGGTCACCGTGACGCAGCCCCTATGGGACTCCCCGTGGCCTCTCGCCACCGCCAGATGCTCCGCAGACCGCCCCCGCCTCTGGAAGCCATCTCAGTGGTTAAAAATCTTAGGAGGTTAGCTAAAAAGGCGGTTAACGATGGCGTACCCCCACCAGTATTTATACCACTTCGAGCAAGTATCCGATCGCCCAAACCATCAGTTCCAGCGCCACTACCATAAAATCTCGCCACGCATCATGGCCTCAGTGGCCGCTCACAGGAAGCGAAGAATCGCTCTCCTTTACCGAAAAGGACAAATAAATGACAGCAGAAATTCAACGAATCCCCCTTTTCGGGACCCAACTCCCTCCAAAAGCACGCCCACATCCTCGCCTTGGGCAGGCCGAACTATCTAACTTCGGCCCTAACCTTAGTGGCTCCTGGCCTTTTTAAGCCGAACTATCTAACTTCGGCCCTAACCGAGCTACCCTCGGATCTTGGTCCTGCCCGAGCTATCCTTATACCTCGGCCTCGACCGAAACGTTTACTCAAACTTGAACCAAACCGGCCTAAGGGCGTGGACAAATTGCGATCTGCTCGCAGTCGGAAGAAAGCTTGAGATAAAAAGGTCGATCAGAAAGGGCAAACAAACAAAACAAAAGGTCTGTTTACTAAGGCTGGGGATCGACCCAGCGTCTCCTACAGCAGTATCAGCGGGGGCACCGCTTGGCTCCCCCTTCTCAATAGTGTCCCGCCGAGATACATCGGCAGCCGCGTCGGCGCCAGAACAGCTTCGAGATCAACGTCCGAGATCTCCTCATATTCGTCCTCCTCGGCTCCCGGGGTGCGGGTCTCATAGTATTCAACTTCCAGACAGGACAAGTCCAGGTCAGGATAAGCTTGAGTGATCTTAGCTCGCGCTCCTCTTCGCCAAACCGGAATGCGTCGGCGCAGGCCGCCCTGCGTTCCTCGACAAATTGAGTAGAGCTCTTATACTCCTCCACTGCTGAAGAGGCTCGCGCATTTGCCTCGGCCAATTGTTTCTCCAATTCAGAAGTCCTTCGGTGCCTCGAAGCCATCTCCTCTCCGAAGGCCTTCAGCCGCTCCTGGAACTCCAGACTCATCTTGTTCACCTGCAGACAAAGAGCCGAGTAAGGCAAGGGTCGAAAGGCCAAAACGGACAAAACAGGGACACCCTACCTGCTCATCCCGCCGAGCCAGTTCATGGTTCAGTACTTGAACCCTATCGAGAGCCTTCGATTTAGCCAATTGATTTTGACGAAGACTCTCTTTGAGTTCATCAACCCGGGACTGTCTGTCCCCAATCTCCTGATGAGCATAGTCGAGATCGTCGGAGAGCCGAGCAGCTCGCTCATCTGACCATTTTAGCCGATCCTTCATGTCGGCGAGCTCTTTATTCAAGTAGATAAGCTGGTCCTGCTGCCGCCAGCACTTGCGCTCCTCCTCCTCGAGCCTCTTACTCCAGTTTCTTTTATCTTCGACGTGGCTGGCCTTCAGCTGGTCCCATCTCTTCTCGAAAAACTGCTGCATCGCCTTGACCTTATCTTCGTGCTCCACTCTAATCTGGATAATTCCAGACTAGCCTTGTTGGATTGCTTGCAAAGCCCTGAAGCTCATTGACCTGCATTGCAAGTTGAGAGGCTCTTTCTCTCTCAGTTGTAAGAGTCTTGCGAGTCTCCTCAAGCTCCCTTGGGAGATCGCCAAGGCTCGGGAAAGACTAGTTGTCGAATCCACCCTCTCCTTGAGGTAATCGACTTCTTTACGGGCCCGAGCCAGGCCCCGATGGCCAAATGCAGATGCCATTTCAATGCCCTCATGATCAAAGCATTCTGCAA
The DNA here is from genome assembly GCA_900491605.1 of Calamus simplicifolius. Classification (NCBI taxonomy): domain Eukaryota; kingdom Viridiplantae; phylum Streptophyta; class Magnoliopsida; order Arecales; family Arecaceae; genus Calamus; species Calamus simplicifolius. The sequence goes on along the minus strand of UESW01002839.1, from coordinate 116,639 downwards.
AAAGAATCACACGTATGAAAACACTGTCGAACTAACCAACTAAAACTCTACTTCGGGGTGATGGATTACCCGAGACGCATAATCCGAGGCAATCCTCGTGAGGGCAATGTCATCATCTTGGTAAGAAGGAAAGCTTCATTCGGCACTCCAGTATACCTGAAGGCCACATCGACAAGGTCCACAGGATCGTCCCTCCGGCCGAGGAACTTTCTCCCTCATGGAACGCAAACCGCATTAAAGCAGAGAACATGGCACTAACCTTCGGATGGCGTAGGTGAAAATCTTCACTCATGGGGCCAACTTGGGAACCCGCAGCCCCGCGGCCCTCGTCCGACTAACCTCCTCCACCAAGGCCCTCATTTGAGAGGCCTCGGGCATTTCAGCTCCAACAAGGGGAGCCTTAGCCCGGACGTCCCCTTCGCTAAGTGGCTCCCCTTCTTCTTCAGACATTTCTCTTGCCCTGGCGGACTCCTCTTGAGCTTCAATTTCTCTCGAGGCCTCCAATGCCTCGGCAGAGGGCCTTTCGCTGGAAGACGTCCCGCGAAGTTTGGTCACTGGTTCAGTTGGTTCGATTGCCCCTTCATCCTCCGCCAGCTCTCCCGCAGGCAGCCCAGGCTGAACTTCAGCAGCCACAACCATCTCTCCCACCTCGATTGAAGCAGAGACCGCTCCTGCCTCCACCTGCAATGCCTCCAGACCGCCGGCCTCCAATGAGGGAGGCCGAGCAACCCCAACCACGGGGGTCCTCGAGTAAACTGACGTCGCTCCTGAAACCCCCATGGTATCCTGACCTCTCCCCGCTGACGGACCTTCCTCTGGCACCGAAGGACCGTGCGCCACCGCTGGAACTTCGATACTTTCATCCCACGGCGACAAGGGACGGCGATCATCGCCATCTCTCCTGATCCCCCCAGGGCGGGAACCGGAAGGGCGAGACCTTTTCTCGGCCCTATGCTTACTGCTGAGGCTGGACCTCCTGCGACGCTTGCCCAGTTTCTCTCATCTGATCTACGAACGCCGACCTTTCGGCTGCGGGCGCAATGCGACTCGCTCGTTAGCTCGTACAAAAATCAAAGCTAAAATCGCCTTAACCTATTAGCTACAAAATAATACTTACTACGAGGATCAACGGGGCTCAATCCAGCTGCGAAAAGAGCATCCTCTGATAGAAGGGCGCTAGCTGGAAGCACTTGATTACTGCGCAATACGATCAAATCCCTCTTCTCCTACTCGGATAACTCTGGATGCGCTTCCGGATCTTTTACATAATGTCCCCACACCTGAGGAAAATCCGAGCCGATATTTCCTTCGACTATGAAGAATCATGATTTCCACTCTTTTATCGACGATGGATTGTCTGAAATCATCTTGAAAGACCTCCGGGGACCAATGTAGGGCCACTCGGAGGCCCTCCCAGAAACCAAGTTGTAGCAACCCTGAACATCGGGAGGGTCGCGATTACCCCAACGCGGCTGCACAGTGAGATGAATCCGATAAGGTTGTGCCAGCTATTGGGAGCCACCATGGTGAAGCATATGTTGTAGAACCTCATCACCTCCCGCACCAGCGGATGAAGAGGAAACATGAGGCCCGCCCTCAAACTTTCCTCATAACAGAATGCTCCATCCCCTAGTTCAAATGTTACCCTATCGTCGGCCGTCGGGAGCAACAGGGTAACATCTTGAGGAACCTTGTATAGGCGGCGTATTCGTTCCAGATCCACCGGGGTCACCTCCGAAGCTAAGTCGCTCGGACTCACCATGCTTTCGATCGAAAGAGATGCTGAGCAAGGTCGCCAAGAAAATAGGAGAACGAAGTTCTTCGAGGGAAAGCGAAAGAGCGCCGCGAATGGGGTTGGCGCCACTTCAACTCCATTTTTCCCAAAGAAACACCTCAAGGAGAAGATAAGATGTCTCAGCCAAGACGTCCGAAACCTCCGTGTAGGCGCCTTGAAGATCGAGATCCCCTACGTGGCGCAACCCCAGCCGTTGCACCCAAGAAACAATAGATCCGCCTCGTAAAGGCAAGGCAGCCACGCAGCATTAACTAGGGCATCATTGCGTGGGCTGTCAAATTCAGATCTCCCCGTTCGAATCGTGCCACCTAGGTCTATACTCCCTATGCCCGAACCTACGCTTCGAACTAGGGAGTGGGGGGCATATGTTGAGGGTATAATTGTCATTGCATTGACAACCGTGCGAAGGGGCTAAGATCAGCCATGGCCCCTACTTGCTACATTGTGCCCACAAAGAACGAGCTAACCAGTATGATTTGGTGGATCGAGCTACCCATAGCTCGGCTCCCCGAGCAATCCATAGCTCGGCCTCCCCGAGCAATCTATGATTCGGCGAATCGAGCTACCCATAGCTCGGCTCCCTCGAACAATCCATAGCTCGACCTCCCCGAGCAATCTATAATTCAGCGGATTGAGCTACCCATAGCTCGGCCTCCCCGAGCAATTTATTGCCAGGCTTCCCCGAGCAATCTATAGCTCGGCCTCCCCGAGCAATCTATAATTCAACAGATCGAGCTACCCATAGCTCGGCCTCCTCGAGCAATTTATAGCTCGGCTACCCCAAGCAATCTATAGCTCGGCTTCCCCGAGCAATCTATAGCTCGGCCTCCCCGAGCAATCTATAATTCAGCGGATCGAGCTACCCATAGCTCGGCCTCCTCGAGCAATTTATAGCTCGGCTTCCCTGAGCAATCTATAGCTCGGCCTCCCCGAGCAATCCATAGCTCGGCTCACGTCCGTGCAAAACATGGGTGGGAGAGCCCAAACTCAGTGTAACAGTATTCCAAACAAAAAATCATATCGAAACGTGGCCTAAGACCTACAATAACGGCCTAGGACCTACGCAGTCATTAGATCTCAGGCCATCAGAAATCTCTCCCAACCACCGATCCTCTAACGGACAAGATATGGATCTTACTGGCCTCACAACAACTTGATTCGAATCATCTTCGAATCATCTTCGAATCCCAACAACCTTCGAGCCTTCCAGAAGGCGCTCAAGATTCATGTGATTGCCTATAAATAGGACACTTTCAGATTTTCTCAGGTATGCGACCCCAGGCACAGTTTCAGCATCGCTTTTTCTCTCTCTTTCACTGCTCCTCCTTTTCTCCGCCATTAGCGCTCTGCTCGAGCTCCCGAGAGGCCATCCCTGGAGGAACTCCTTAGAGAGAGTCTTTTCCTCATTTCTGTTGATTGCTGATCTCCACTGACTTGAGCATCGGAGGGTCTTCCGCGGAGGGCCACCCCCAATGCCTCCCGCGTGAGGACTTCTTTGCAGGTCCACCTAGAAAGAAGCCCAATCAGGAGACCGATCGCGCCCGAGTCAGAGGACAGATTTCAGCAGCAACATGTGTGTAAGATCCATCTAAGGATTTTCTTTAAATAAATATAATGGCCAAGATCTTAGAATAAATAATTTTTACATGAAAACATAAATCAAGAATGCGTACCTTGATCCATTGATATTCTGCACTAATCAAAGCATATGGATTAACGACAGAATGAGTTTCTCCCTCTTTCCTAATTCTCTTCCTTTTCCTATATATAGGAGAGAGAGGACCAATCTGATAATACGTTAAATTTCTCTTTCCATCAAAAAGAGGTTATCAGATAACAACTTCCCAAAAATGAACCAATAGGAAATTAGCTTTATTAAACCATCACTATCACTTAAATTTAAATATCTGATAAAATCAGATATCATAATTATCATTTAGAATAAATAAATAATAAATCAATCGTATATCCACGTGGGCCACATAAAAGGAAATGCTAACATTCTCCCACTTGGCCCATGTGAGATATTAAACATATTGGTTTAATAATCAATCATAATGCGCATAACAAAAGCTAAAATCCTTCATAATATTGGTCAAACATGAAATCATCATTAAGCAAAAACTAATAAGGATCATGGCGGTTGTATGCTATTGTTTTGATGTACTCCCTTCCATGTATCACATTACTAGTTCTATACTTAACATGACCTATAATGAAAATTGCAATAAGGTCTAACAATAATATCTTTATCAAAGATGAATTATGTTAACATTCTCTTAATTCATTTATGTACATATACCAGCACAATTAAACAGGATCTATAAGTGATTCAGAAATAATTAATTGAGCTCAGAGTGTCAAATACATAAGAAACTTAAAGCTTTAAACATAACATCATTAATGGTTTTCAATAATGTCCATTCTTTCGATATGTTCATGAAATGTCTTTGACGGTAACCCTTTAGTCAGCGGATCTGTAATCATGAAATTGGTACTAATATGTTCAATTGACACTTTTTGTTTCTGAACTTCTTCTTTAACGGCAAAGTATTTCAATTCCATATGTTTAGCACCCTTTGAATACTTGTCATTTTTAGAAAAGAAGACTATTGCAAAGTTATCACAATAAATTTTCAACGGCTTGGCAATACTGTCGACAACCCTAAGTCCTGAAATAAAGTTTCGCAGCCATAAACCATGAATTGTAGCCTTAAAGCATGCCACAAACTTAGCTTTCATAGTGGATGCAGCAATGACAGACTGCGTCATACTTTTTCATGAGATCGCTCCTCCAGCTAAAAGAAACAAATGGCCAAATGTGGACTTTCTAGCCAACAAAATCTGAGTCTGAATATTTCTTTATGCATAAGAAACATAAGGAATTTGTTCCATTTGTTTATGTTCCAATTCATTCTTTAAACATTGCATAAGGCTGAATTTATCTCCATTCTGAATTGGAACAACACTTATAGAACATTTGTTTATGTTGAATTTCTTAAGAACTTTATTAATATATGCTTTCTGAGACAATCCTAACAATTCTTGTGATCTATCACGAATATTTCGATTCCAATCACATAGGATGCCTCACTCATATCTTTCATTTCAAAGTTTTTAGAGAGAAAATTCTTGATCTTATATAGGCCAAGGTCATTAGTAGCTAGCAAGATATCATCAACATACAGAATTAAAAATATGATTTTGCTCCCACTGACCTTCAGATATATACACCGATCAACAGTGTTTTCTTTAAAACAAAGAATGTAATGGTATCGTTGAACTTAAGATACCATTGTCGAAAAGCTTGCTTAAGTTCGTATATTGACTTCTTCAGTTTACACACCATGTGTTCCTTTTCTTCAAATAAAAGCCCTCAAGTTGGTCCATATAAACCTCTTCATTCAAACTTCCATTTAGAAAGGCAGTTTTCACATCCATTGATGCAACTCTAAATCATAATGAGCTACCAGTGCTATAATAATTTTAAATGAGTCTTTCTTAGAGACCGAAAAAAAGTCTCTGTGTAGTCAATGCCACATTTTTGAGTAAAACCTTTGGCAACAAGTCTGGCTTTACAATGTTCAATATTGCCATTTAAGTCGCGTTTGGTCTTACAAACCCATTTACATCCAACTCTTTTACAACCTTCAGGCAATTCAACAAGATCCCAAACTGCATTGTAATCCATTGATTTTAACTCATCTTGCATGACATCTAACCATTTAGATGAATTAGCACTTTGCATGGCTTGTGAAAAAGAAACTGGATCATTATTAATACCCAAACCAAAATCTGATTCTTGTAGATAAACTACATAATCATCAGAAATAGCAATTCTTCTTTGTCATTGAGACCTTCTTAATGCTACTTCATTGGGTTTGTTTATTGCAAGTTCATTAGTAATCATCATTCTGTGGTGTTTGATCATTAATTTGTTGTTCTTGAAAGTTATTAAAAGGTTCAACAACTCTAGGAACAACAACTTGAGAAGTTATAGGTGAAGAAATTTGTACCTTAACTTCTTGGATTTCCACTTTATGTGGTTTCAAACTCCCACTAATTTCATTATTCTCAATGAACCTTGCATTTTCAGATTCAACAATTCTTGTACTATGGTTAGGACAATAAAATTTATACCCTTTTGATCTTTCTGGATAACCAAAAGAAACCACTGGTTGTTCTTGAATCCAACTTCTTTTCATGTGGATTGTAAATCCTTACTTCCGCCGGGCAACCCCAAACATATAATGCCTCAAAATGGGTTTCCTTTCTGTCCACAGTTCAAAAGGACTCTTTAGAACTGCCTTACTAGGAACCCTATTTACAAATACATAGCAGTCTTTAAAGCATGCATCCACAATAATGAGGGTAATGATGAATTGCTTAACATACTTCTAACTATGTCCATTATAGTTCGATTACGCCTTTCTGCAACACCATTTTATTCTGGTGTTTCAGGCATTGTGTATTGAGCATATATGCCATACTTTTCAAGGAATTTGGCAAATGAACCAGGGCATTATCCAGATTCATCATACTTTCCATAATATTCATCATCTCTATCAGACCTGATAATTTTTACTTTTCTATCTAGTTGTCTTTCAACCTCATTGATAAATACTTCTAGAACATTTATCGATTGAGATTTTTCATGCAACAAATAGACATAGCTATAACGTAAAAATCATCAATAAAGGTAATAAATACTTTCTCCACCAAAGGATGGAACATCAAAAGGCCCATATATATCAGTGTGTATAATTTCAAGGAGCTATTTACTTCTTGTGGCACTTTTCTTGATTGTCTGTTTTATGTGTTTTCCTTTAATACAATCCACACAAACCCCAAGATCAGTAAAATCTAAATCAGGAAGGATTTCATTTTTTACTAATCTCTCAATTCTTTCTTTAGATACATGACCCAAACGTTTATGCTACAAGTAAGCTGATTGTTCATTCACTAAACCACGTTTAGTACCAAACATTATGATGCAAGGTCAATAATGTCTCAGCAAAAAGACTATCAAGCTTAAATTTATACAAATCATCAAAAAGAATACCAGAACCAATAAGATGATTGTATTTAAACAAACTAAAACATCCATTTTCAAATTTAAAAGAATATCTAACAGAGCCAAGTTTGGATAAAGAAACTAAATTACGAGAAATAGAAGGGACATAAAGTTTTGGAAAATGTCTAAATGATGTCCAGTGTCTAGAATCAAATGATAAGTTCCAACAGCTTCAACTAGAGCTTTGACTCTGTTTTCCATTGAGACAAAGTTTTCATTTGGGTTTATGGTTTGGATCATAAGGAATCCTACATCGTATTAGAAACAAGAGTGGTACAACCAGTATCAATCCACCAAGTATTATAAGGAACTTGTGTCAGGTTTGATTCGAAACATACAAAGGCCCTAGGCTTAACTTTCTTTTCGAACCATGCCTTACGTTTCAGGCAATCTTTCTGATAGTATCCATGCTTTTTGCAAAAGTGACACTTATCATCCTTTTGTTCCTTCTTGTGGATTTGAGCAGATGACCCATTTATCTTTAGGGGTCGTTGCTTGCTCTTTCCTTTCTTATCTTTCTTTGATTTCTTTTCAGCTCCTTGCTGACCCATGAGATTAATAGAATGATTTCCATGTTTCTTAATTCTTGCTTTCTCTTGAATGAGCATACTTTGTAGTTCATTCACATTCCATTTATCCTTCATAGTGTTATAACTCATGTGAAATGGACCATACTCAGGAGGCAAGGTATTGATAATGAATTGCACAAGAAAATTCTCATTGACTTCCAATCCCACAGTCTTTAGTCTTGCTGCTATGTTTGTCATCTCAACAACATGCTCATGCATAGTACGAGAACCATCAAACTTAATGTTGGTTAAAGTACTCATCAATGTCCCAGCAAGTGACTTATCAGCTGAGTCAGATTGAAAATGTACTTCCACAAACTTCATAAATTCTTTAGCACTTCTTGTAACATCCTGAAAACCTTGTAATTTATGGCATTTTCATTTGAAATGAAAGTCAGAAAGTTTCAGTGAAATGGGGTGTGTTGGCCTTTTGATAAATGTAAAGAGAAGAAATTTTGGAGTAAATAAGTATATTTCTGAATGTTAATGAGTTTGATTTAAGAAATTGAGAGACTTAAGTTTAATGGGTTTAAATCACAAGAAAAATCAAGTTTAGTTTGAGTTTTATCCTAAAATGATGTTTTAGTGGTTGGAGTCGACTATTGGAGTGGAGTCGACTCTGGCACGGTTTTAAACTTTCGGCACGCTTTGGAGTCGACCCTGCAGAGCTGGAGTCGACCCCTACTTTTCAGAGTCGACCCTACTTTTCTGGAGCGACCCTATTTCTGCTGGAGCCGACTCCAAATCTGTTGGAGCGACTCCAAGACGGCAGGTTTTTCTGAGTTAAATCTTGAGAATTTCATATTTAATCCGTTTCAAGTCCGATTTGGATGCCGTTTGAACCGTTGGATTTCTAAAATCGAGTTCTTCAAGCTGGTAAAGTCTTTTCTTGAAAATGTTACATAAAAGTATCGATTTAAGTAAAAAGGATGATCTGGGCTATAAATCTATTAAAAAAATGCTATATCAGGGGCAAAATGGGAAAAGGCTCCGATGTCAATTGCTAATTGTGTTAAGGGCAACTTGGGAAAGAAAATCTAAGGGCAAAATATCATGGTTATAAGTGAGCCACGTGTTTTCCAAAAAGCGTGTGTTAAGAGTGTTTGAGGGCAAAAGGGGAATTTGGCATGCCTTAACCCTTAAGTTTCCATGACTTGGTCCCCAAGTCATTAGAGAAAAAGGGGAACGTGGGTTCAGCCAGAGAAAAGAAAGAAAGAAAGAGAGAAAGAAGAGAGAAAAGAGAGAAGAGGAAGAAGAAGAAGGAGGAAGAAAGAGAAAGGGAAAGGGAAGCTTGGGGTTTGTGCTCGACTCCAGGTAAGCTATAGCTTCCCTAGATCTTGTATGACTTTAGATTTTCTTAGATTATTGTATTTTGAGGTAATAGTAGAAGTAATCTTGAGTAGAGAAAGGGTGGAAGAAAATAATGAGATATTAGAGGATAGATCATGTATGCATGCATGGTTCATGGGAAAACCTCGTGTGGAGGTAATCCTAATAGCTATCGTATCTGTATGTTGACGTAGGTCAAGAGGGTTATTCCAGGGAGCCGAATACCAGAGTTGAGTACCAGTCCAGAGGAGTAACCTACTAAGGTGAGTGGGTTTCTCATCTAGCAATGAGAGTTAATTTGAGCTAGTATAATGAGATTAATACCTAGTTATGGTATGTTATGTTTAGCAGAGTATTATGTATGTTTTAAATATGAGAAATGAGAACCTAGTATATGATATTCTGATAAATGAGTTTTGAGCATGAAACACATAATGCATGCAGAGTTTCGATGAGGGATTTTTAATGTATACATGGCATATTTGCATGATAAAGCTTTACAAATGATGTATGTATCATACTGAGCATCAGGCAGCTAGGGGGCTGATCACCCTTTAGACTGTACTGTAGCATGAGCATTGCACACTACTATCGAGCCGGCACCTCCTTGCGAACAGATCGTACGATGAACCCCAGAATCAGGGGTGAGTGCACCTAACCAGGCCAGTGGGGCTGGTTGTGAGCAGCCCGTGGGGGCATGAATCATAGCTCAGTGGAGCTGATTACTATATATAGCCCGTGGGGGCAGAGAGAAAACCCGAGGTTCCAGGGTTAAGGAACAAAGCACTTTGCCAGGTGAACCGCACGGGTAAGGGGTGCTATTTGTGCGGGGATCCTGTTGCTAGTCACGCACCCGATGAGAGTACACCTACAGAAGGGCGACTGTAGGGTGGTACCTCAGAGGCATTACACACACAGCCCAGCATCATGAGATCTAAAAGCATATGTTGTGATATAAAAAGGGCCAATGGGCCAAATAGTTATCCCGAGAGGGAGAGTTTACTTGAGATGCCAGTGGGCAAGCAGATCCTGATGGGAGTCTGGGTTGTAGATAAAGAATGCATATTTTATATTGTAATGCATGGATTTTTATTTAATGAGTTATCTTTCAGTGAAAAGTTATTATAGAGTATTTCAGTACTGATATGTTATTTGAAGAATAAGCTACATTTTATTTTATCTGATATCATGTTAAAAATGTACTTTGAGTTGTACAAGTAAATAGTTTCAGCATACGATTGAAATTAAGAGGTTATGGTTCTCTATTTCTCCATAGTTAGATGGTTATCCAGTCACTGGGACTTAGGTCTCATCCCTCTATGATTTAAATGTTCTTTCAGATCAGTGAGTATTTCTGCCAGGATCACAAGATAAGCAGGACAGAACCCTTAGCTGGTGAAGCTTGCTTGGATGCAAGAGTGTATAAATGCTAGCCTTGTATATTGAGAGAGTGTGGTTTGATATTGTATTTTGTATATGTGTATGTGTACAGTGAGATGTAATGATGTTTTAGACCTTTTTGGATATGAATACGAGACTTATGTTTTGGAGAAAATTATGAGCATGATGTGTGCACTTAGGATTTTGATGTCGATGTGAATGTGATCTTGTAAACTGCCTGAGGAATGTCATGAAAAATATTATCTGAGCAGGTTGATGCTTAGTGTTGATTGAGTGATTTGTGTATATATTGAGATGAAAATGAAAAGTTTTTAACAGGATGTGTTTTCGTGTGTCTGCCACTTATGATAATTAGTTGGGGTTCTCTAGCTCTTTATGGAGCGCTACATAAAGACTAGTAAAACTCTATCCGATTACCACAAGTGTGCAGGTGTGCTGTCGGTGGCCCCAGAGAGGAGGGGGAGCTGACAAGTTTTGGTATCAGAGCCCTAGGTTATTAGGTCCTAGGGGAATAAGTATGAGTATGAGTCTAGGATGATTGAATGTTTATGATTATAGCTATTGAATGATGAAACTGATGTAATGAATAATGTCTTGTAGGACGATTACTACAAAGGCATCTAGAGAGACAGAGCAATCTTCAGGCAGGGATAGAAGCAAAGGTCAAAGTAGATTCAGAAGGTCAGTTAGAAGAAGTCAAATTGATAGAATGGCTTCTAGTGATTCCACCGAGCCAGTATCTAAGGAGGCTAGAGTGGGGCATCTCAGAGCAGATGCCAGAGTCTTCTTCACAGTCTATTACCCCTGTGCCAGTAGACCCATCTCGAGTACAGACTCAGGGGCCTAGTATGTCAGAGTTGGTAGGCATGATTACTCAGGCTGTGGTAGCAGCTGTGGGTGCTAGTTCTAGCCTTCCATCTAAAAATACTGAGGTTGTGAGGAATGTGGAAAGAGCCAGAAAGTTAGGGGCTCTGGAGTTCCAGGGAACTACTGATCCTATTCAGGCCGGGGCATGGCTGCAGAGGATCGAGAGAGTATTTGATGTGATGGGATGCTCTGAGGAGCAGAGGCTGAGTATTGCCACCTTTTTACTGGAGGGTAGAGCCCAGAGTTGGTGGAGATCTATTCAGGGCAGGCAGCCCCAGGGAGTGGAGTTGACATGGGAAAATTTTAGAAGAGAATTTCATCAGCAATATTATTCTGAGATTTATAGGGATCAGAAGAGGAGGGATTTCCTTTGTCTGACTCAGGGGAGGATGTCCGTGGCAGATTATGAAGCCACTTTTGTGGAGTTATCTCAGTTTGCTAGGGCCTTGGTGGCTGATGAGAGGGAGAGATGTCGACTATTCCAGGATGGATTGAATCTCCCTATTAAAGCCAAGACCTGTATGCAGACCTACAATAGTTACTCTGAGTTGGTGCAGGGAGCACTCAAAGCCGAGGAGATTGAAAAAATATATGAGTAGGAGGCAGGATAGAATGAAAAGAAGTGCTCCTAGTTATTCTTCTGCTCCGGGAGGGACTCAGCCATTTAAGAAACCCCAGAGGACTGGACAGTTTTATTCTGGGTTTAGAGCCCCTGGTGATGTGGGCAGAGATCAGTATCTGTGTCAGCATCTAGCCCAGTTCAAAGAAAGCCTTATGGGGTGTGCCTCAGGTTGCCACCAGCAGGGTGTCTGGTGATGTAGGGGAGCAGGGTCGTCCTTCTGGTGGAGGGAGAAATATACCCCATGTAATGTATGTGGAAAACTTCATTTGGGAGAATGTAGGAGGGGCAATAAGGGATGTTATATTTGTGGTGATCTAGGTCACCTGAAGAGAGATTGCCCTAGGAGAGGGCAGCAGGCTGGTGGGCTTCCTCAGGGGCCAGTAATGCCAAGGGGACAGCCTAGTAGGAGGGGTGATGGTAGTGTTGTGGCTTCAGCCAGTCAGGTGGGGCCTAATGTTAATCAGCCAGGAGGGTCATCCAGTATTCCGAGAGCCGAGGCCAGAGTGTTTGCCATGACCAGACAGGAGGCTCAGATTGATCCTGATGTGGTGACAGGTATGCTACCCATCGATAATCATGATGCTTATATTTTAATTGATTCTGGATCTACGCATTCATTTATCTCATGTGAGTTTGCTAAGCATCTAGTTAGAGATGTGGGCCAGTTGGGTAGTCAGTTGGTAGTATCTATGCCCGTAGGGAGGCCTTTTATAGCAGACCAAGTGTATAGAGGTTGTGATATTTCTGTGGAGGGTCAGAAATTAGCAGCAGATTTGATTCCTTTGAGGTTGAAAGAGTTTGATGCCATTTTGGGGATGGATTGGCTATCTGTGCATAGAGCCAGAGTAGATTGCTTAAGGAAGGAGGTGATGTTACAAACTTCTGATGATAGAGAGGTCTGTTTTGTTGGTGATAGGAGGGGGTTACCCTCAGGAGTGATTTCAGCTCTGTCAGCCAATAAATGCTAGCAAAGAGATGTGAAGCCTATTTAGCTTGTGCAGTGAGCCTAGAGGGCAATGGTTTAGAGCTGACGAATATCCCTGTGGTAAGGGATTTTTCAGATGTATTTCCTGAGGAGCTGCCAGGGTTACCTCCTGACAGAGGATTTGATTTCAGTATAGATCTAGCCCCAGATACCAGACCAATAGCCAGGGCACCTTATAGAATGGCTCCAGTTGAATTGAAAGAATTGAAAAGTCAGTTACAAGAATTATTGGATAAAGGGTTTATTAGACCCAGTATATCACCATGGGGTGCACCAGTGTTGTTTGTGAAGAAAAAGGATGGTACCTTGAGGTTGTGTATAGACTATAGACAGTTGAACAAGGTGACCATTAGAAACAATTATCCATTGCCAAGGATCGATGATTTGTTTGATCAGCTGCAGGGGGCAGCAGTGTTTTCAAAGATTGATCTGAGATCTGGGTATCATCAATTGAGAATAAAGAATGAGGATATATCTAAGACTGCTTTCAGGACCAGATATGGTCATTATGAGTTCTTGGTAATGCCATTTGGCTTGACAAATGCTCCAGCTGCTTTTATGGGTCTGATGAATCAAGTATTTCAAGAGTATCTAGATAAATTTGTGATAGTATTCATTGATGACATCTTGATTTATTCTAGAAGTAGTGAAGAGCATGAACAGCATCTGAGGACAGTTTTGCAGATATTAAGAGAAAAGCAATTATATGCAAAGTTTAGTAAAAGTGAATTTTGGCTGGATGAGGTAAAGTTCTTGGGACATGTAGTTTCAGCCAAGGTATTATGGTAGATCCTCAAAAGATTGAAGCTATAGTAAATTGGGTATCACCTACCAATCAGACTGAGGTGAGGAGTTTCTTGGGGCTAGCAGGATATTATAGAAGATTTATAGAAAATTTCTCGATTTTGGCTTCTCCTATGACTAAGCTGCTTAGAAAGAATATCAAGTTTGATTGGTCTAATGAATGCCAGAAGAGTATGGATGAATTGAAAAGAGATTAACCTCAGCCCCAATCCTAATACTACCTGATAGTGCCAGTGATTATGTGATCTATAGTGATGCCTCATTGAAGGGTTTGGGGTGTGTTTTAATGCAGAATGGGAAAGTAGTGGCTTATATAT
>UESW01002839.1:77415-99710 GCA_900491605.1 Calamus simplicifolius | reverse complement strand
ATTCCTCAATGGCCAACCGTAAAAAAGCAGTCACAGACGCTCTTGATCAAGCTACCTCTAAAAAGCCTGATCCCACCAATAAACGGCGCCTTCGCAGCCATCGCCAACCGAGATTCCTCCACCACCAACAACCCCGGTCATACAGGACCAGTTTGCCATGCTGGTCCAACTAGTTCCAGCCCTGCTACAACTGATGTAGGGGCTTCTTGGGGGTTTCTTTCCGCTTCACCCTCTTAGCAACTTTCTAGTGGACAGTCACTCCGGTCCTACCGGTGGTCCTCCCGCCCAACCCATTGGAAGCCACCGGCCTTCCACGATAGCCCGGCCATAGAGAAGTTGAACCGGCACCACGGAGGGGAGGAGATAGGAGCCTGCCCAGATCCCATCGGGCTCACTCCTTACCTCTAGTATTCTCTCACAAAAATTCAACGCCATGGCCGTGATCCCCTCGTCCTGTCTCTCCTACTGCTCCGGATGATGGCTGCAACGATAACTATGCGTGCCAAACCTACAGGCGATTGGCGCTATTCAAACGATTAGCAATGCCCTCCCAAGCGAAAAGGAGAACCGATTTGAAAGGGTTCGATGCGAGGGTCTCACCTCTTCAGATAAAGACATCAAAGAGATACCATACCTCGAGGATATGAGACTCGAATCATCTCTAAGCAATGAAGACCTTCAAGGGATACAGTATCCCCAGGATATGGAACTCGGATCATCTTCGTGCAATGAAGACTTTCTAGGGATACAATACCCCGAAGATATGGAACTAGATTAAACCCTGAGTTATTACTAGTGAAGTATGCCTGAACCGAGCCATTTTGCGCATTGTAATAAAACTTCACTTTTCGATTCAAATATTTCTTATTGAATAATAATTTCCTTGAGTTTGGATGAAAGGCAGGTCTCGCCCAATCATTGACCTACGGATCCATTTCTCCGTACCTCGGCATGGCCGAGCAACATTTCTTTGTACCTTGACAGGGTCGAGCAATATTCTTCGTACCTTGGCAGGGCCAAGTAAACATTTCTTCGAACCTCGGCACGGCCGAACAAATTTTTTTTCGTACCTTGGCAGGGCCAAGCAATTCTCTGTACCTTGGCAAGGCCAAGTAAAAATATTTCTTCGTACCTCGGCAGGACCAAGCAACATTTCTCCGTACCTCGACAGGGCCGGGCAACATTCTCCGTACCTTGGCAGGACCAAGTGAACATTTCTCCGAACCTTGACACGGCCAAGCAAATTTTTCTTCGTACCTTGGCAGGGCCGAGCAACATTCTTTTTACCTTGGTAGGGCCAAGTAAAAATTTTTCTCCAAACCTCGGCACGGCCGAGCAATATTTCTCCGAACCTCGGTCTTGCTGAGCAAATTTTTCTTCGACCTCGGCATGGACGAGCAACATTTCTCCGTACCTCGGCATGGCTGAGCACATTCTCTGTACCTTGGCAGGGTCAAGTAAAATTTCTCTATATCTCGGCATGGCCGAGCAACATTTCTCCGAACCTCAGCACAGCTGAGCAAATTTTTCTCCATACCTCGGCACAATCGAGCAACATTCTTCGTATTTTTGCAGGGCCAAGTAAAAAATTTCTCCATACCTCGGCACGACCGAGCAACATTTCTTCGAACATCGGCATGACTGAGCAAATTTTTCTCCATACCTCGGTAGGGCCAAGTAAAAATTTTTCCGTATCTTGGTAAGGCCAAGTAAAATTTTCTTCGAACCTTAGCATGACTGAGCAATTTTTTCTCCCTCTACCTCGGTAGGGCCGAGGTGCATTCTCTGTACCTTGGCAGGGCCAAGTAAAAACTTTACAGAATCAAGGTTCATCTGCCACGTGCCTTGACCTTCGATTTGGCCATGTTTCGCCCAGCTAGACACCCGGCTTGGCATTTATGGGGCCATCATGACGTGTCGTTATTGGTTTAAATCCCACCAATGAGATTGAGCAATCATGGGCTCTACTTCCTATGCCCGAACCTACGCTTCGGACTAGGAAGTGGAGGGCATGTGATACGAAGAAAAATTATCATCGCATAAATAAACGTGCTCGATGACTAAGGCCGAGCTACTGAGCCGAACTAAGGCCGAGCTATTGAGCCGAACTATCTGGCCGAACTTCAAAGCCGAACCATCTTGCCGAGCTATCTTAGAACCTCAGAAAGGTCGAGCTATATCCAAATCTCGATAGGACCGAGCTATCTTAGTGCCTTGTCAGGATCGATCCTCATCCCTTCAACGTAAGCGCCATTGCTGCTTCAAATCATACCGAATATCTCAGAAGATGAACCACCATAATCGCAAGAATCACGGAATGAGCCTCCCAAAACAGGAACGAAAGCCAAATACAGTACTCCATCCATGATCAACGGGATTCTAAATTCCCAATAAAGCACCCGTTAGCTTCATCAACTGCCGATCCCCATAACTGTTAGGATTCCTACCTTATCGGATGCCAACTCCCTAAAATATGCCCGAAAAATCAGGTAACAGGTTTCCTCTTTGGCAGTGTACAAATATCAAGTCCCAAAATCCCTCCTGGTACGCTCTCGAAGGCAATCTAAGCCCAAAAATATAACTCTAGCAAAGGTCATTGCTCCTAAAAAATCATGCCAAGGAGGAAGATCCTTCTGCTGGAGCCTTCTCCTCTTATCTGTTTGCTCAGAATCTTCACTAACTTGGGCGTCGAAGGGTCTTTCGCAGGGATCACCCCCTGTAATTCCTGCGTGAGGACTGCCTTGCAAGTTCATCCGAACGAAAGAGCGCTATCCGGATCCCGACGTGCATCACTCCCAAGCCGGAGAATGGATTTTTGCAGTAACAATTAGGATTGAAAGGTAGCATCCAAAAAAATTTCCTTTGAAAGTACCATAGTTGGACCCACAACAAATATTGCATAAAATTTGGAGTAATCTTGATTGACTTGAAATGAGAAACTTTTGTTCTATAAAAATCTTAAAACTGTAAGCATGGAGGTAATGTAATGGAGAAACATAGATTAAGATCCAGGATATGTAAGGCTAAAGATGGATTAATTATTATACTTCTTGAAATACACATTTACGTTCAATCCAGTAGAATGTGAAGAATGACGTGTTCTTCCTCTCGACGTTGACATATCCATCATTCTAGGCCTGCATTAGATTTCACTTACAAAGAAAAAGAAAGAAATATAATGTAGAGAGGGGAAAAAGGTCTAACATAAGCATCAAACAATCATTTCACCTAAGAAGCAAGAGAGCAGTTCTTCTAATGGGATCTCTGATTTAGCTGAATCCAAAACTGATCTCATTTTGGAGCAGCAGAATATTGCCTGTTTTATCATCAGAATTCTAGAAAGTCAAAAAAGCTTCACATGATCATAATCCGAATCCAACTTGTTGTCACCAGATCACTTTCGACGAACGCCTGTGAGTATCCGGTTGCCCTCTTCAGTATAACAAGAATCTTCTGATGGATTTCACTCTAATTGGGATCCTACAAGAAGACTCGAGTGCCGTTGATTCCGGTGGAGACCTTTCGGCACTCAAGTCAATGGTCTGGGTACGTAACAGCTGTGAGCTTAAGAGAAATCTCTAGAGTTGAGTAAGATAACTCTGTGTAAGCATCTAAGTATTCATACCTAATCGGAAGTCCCTCTTACCCGATTTATGCATAATCATGAGTTTCGAGGTGTAGCCATCTGACAAAGAATGAGTGATGTGGAGTTCAGCAGCAGGGATGCCTTCCCCGTAGTACATCAGAGTTGGTAGGTCTTATTCCATCTAGCATGGGCGGTTGAGGCTGATTGGTGGGCTAGGCCTTGTCAGATGTGGTGGCCATAGAAAGGATGATGAGCCAGGTCCCATCAGGCATGATGGCTGCAGAGAAGTTTTTGGGGCATATTTTGTCAGACATGATGACCGCAGAGGTTGATGGGTTGTACGAGCCATCCTTGCTGGGGATCTTGTTGGGATCGATTCGAGGGATCGAGTAGACTCCGAAGGTCGAGAACGACTCTGGAGGCCAAATAGAAGGGATCGACTCTAGGAGTCGAGGCTGACTTCAGAGACCAAATGAAAGAAGCCGACTCTAGAGGCTGAAGCCAACCCTGAAGGCCAATACAGGCACGTTCGATAAGTCGGTGGCCGCCGTTCTTCAGGCGTAAACACGTCAGCCTCACCAGATGACTTCTGCCGTCCGCTGCATCGTGGCTTCACAGGCCGATCTCAACCACTGACTAAAGTATGGCTTTATCAACCACATCACAACTAATTCCAGCCAACTTACAATAAAAATTAAAGAAAGAACAGAACGTGAACTACGTTTCCCACTTTATAAATCATTATGGCCAAGTGATGCTCACAAAAAACGCAACTAACATAAGTAAGCAGCATAAATCGTCAAGAAAAAACGGCAAGGCATTGCACAACAAACAAGAACAAACAACACGAACCAAATGGAAAGGAAGGGGGGGGGGGGGGGATGAAAGGGGAATAATCTATAGAAAGAAGGGCAGTCTAAGAGCAAGAACGCCCCTGGATGAGTTTCCTTGCTTGCCACGTGTTAAAGTTAAGGTTTTAGATGGCAGCTTACACTTTCTTCACCACCTAAAACGTGCATTGATTGGTAACAGCCACACCACACATATAAACCATTAGTGCTGGCAGTAAGTGAGCATTTTATCTTTGTTTAAAAAAAAAAAATCCATTGATGCCTGAGGGAATTTTGTTATTGTTATATATATATATATATTCCTGCCGCACATCCAAGATGGCGTAGCAGATCCCAAAATACTATGAGATGGCACGAAAAGTCTTCGCTTCTTGCCATCTAATATAAAATGCAGTGCTAGTTGACCTAGGGCTCATTGGCGAGCAATAACATTGCAGGTAATCAATCACTTATATTATTATTAATAATGCTAATCAGAATAAGCTGGCGTTTCAAATTTTATTATTCGCTGAAGGGAACGTTCGTCGTCAGCAGCAACATGACGATTCGCAACCACCCACTTTCCACATCTTATGGATCCACCCTCCGCTACCTGGCGCCAGATTCCACAACCCGCGTCACCCCTTCCAGATTCCACGCCCCCAATGGAATCCTCTTGCCTGCACCTCCATCTCCGTCCCCGCCGCCCCCTCCTCCCCGCCTCCTCCGCCACCACTCCGACTCGCCTCCTCCCTCGCTCCCTCCCCTCAAACTCCGTCACCACCCCTTTCCCGCCTCCACCATTCCTCCCTGCCATCTCCCCTCCCTCCCACTCCTCCGCCGCCCCCCCAAATTCGCCGACACCGATGACGTCATTCCGACCAACTCCGACCTCGCCCCCACTCTGCCGTCCCACCGCACCTTCTCCGCATGGGACATGGCCAGCCTCTGGGTTGGCCTCGTCGTCGGCGTCCCCACCTATTACCTCGCCGGCAGCCTCGTTGACCTCGGCATGGCCTGGTGGCAGGGCATCGCCACCGTCGTCGCCGCCAATTTCATCGTCCTCATCCCCCTTGTCCTCACCGCCGTCCCTGGCACTAAGCACGGCATCCCCTTCCCCGTCCTCGCCCGCTCCGCCTTCGGCGTCCGCGGCGCCCACGTTCCCACCCTCCTCCGAGCTTTAGTCGGCTGCGGATGGTACGGCATCGAGACGTGGATCGGCGGCGAGGCCATCTTCCTCCTCCTTCCATCTTCCTTGAAAACGTCGTCCTCTGCTCTTACTCCGATCCCCTGGCTGGGGACTTCGGCTCTTGAATTCTCCTGCTTCATGGTCTTCTGGCTAGCCCAAATGGGCATTGTTTGGAGGGGAATGGATGGAATTCGGGAGCTCGAGAAGTACTCGGCGCCGATCCTTATCGCCCTCACCTCCTGCCTCCTCTGCTGGTCTTATGTCAAAGCTGGCGGCTTCGGCAGGGTGCTCTCGCTCTCTTCTCGACTGTCATCGGCCCAATTCTGGTCTGTTTTCTTCCCTTCGCTCACCGCAAACATTAGCTTCTGGGCTACTTTGGCCCTCAACATCCCGGACTTCACACGCTATGCCCGGAGCCAGACGGACCAAATCCTCGGCCAGGCCGGGCTGCCGGTCTTCATGGGACTCTTCACGTTCGTCGGTCTGGCCGTGACGGCCTCCACCGAGGTGATCTTTGGCCGCGTGATCTCCGACCCGATCCACTCCTAGGACAGATAGGAGGGCTCTCGACCACGCTCATCGCCATCCTTGGCATCAGCCTTGCCACCATCACCACCAACATCGCCGCCAATGTCGTAGCTCCTGCGAATGCTCTTGTGAATCTTAACCCCACCATGTTCACGTTTAGGAGGGGAGCCCTATTGACTGCTCTCTTGGGCATCGCCTTCCAGCCTTGGAGGCTTCTGAGATCCAGCGAGAGCTTCGTCTACACTTGGCTCGTCGGGTACTCGGCGCTCATGGGACCGATCGGAGGGATAGTTCTCGCAGATTACTACCTTGTAAAGGACATGAATCTGGAGGTCGATTCATTGTACTCGAGGAATCCCAGAGGCCCCTACTACTATTGCAACGGTTTTAATGTTGCAGCAATGGTGGCTTTGCTGGTGGGCATTTCACCTATAATGCCAGGTTTCCTTCACAAAGTTGGCATTTTGTCGAACACTTCGGAAGCTTTTGTTATAGCCTACAACAACGCCTGGTTTCTGAGCTTCTTCCTCTCTGGCACTCTCTACTGGCTTCTCTGTCAATTAGGAAGTAGGAAGGATGCTCAGAATACCGAATCACTCCTTCCTTCTTCCGAGTAGCACTCGTCACCATGGTTGAAAGAAGAAGAATAAATTGAAGATGAAATATATAGGATAAAGCTGTAAAAATTGTGAAATATTGGAGTCAGAAGGGATCATTAGAGAAATGAAGACAGAATGATTTTAAACCGAGCCTATACAAAGAGAAAAGGGGTTTACAAATAGTGGAGGACTTCCTCAGACCATCTGGTTGTGTGCATAGAAGATGTTTCTGTTATGGAATGTTGAAAAAATGCAGAAATAACCTGAAGCAAATGCATGGGTGTTAGCAAAAGGACAGAAAGTGAAAGGCATACTTATTTTTAAAAAATAAAAATAAATAAAAATTTCAATTTGCTTGCAAAATGACAGCAAAACATCAGATTGTCTTGTTTTTGCCAAATTTCCTGGTTGGCTTATTATCTTGTCATGACCTTGGAGTCATATTTTGCTAGTCATTCTGTGTTCATAGAGTTCTGTAGGACCTTCTTTAGGCATCTCTTGGTGCATAGCCTTATGTAACTCAAACTTCAGTACAAGGACTCAAACCTCTAAATTTCTCATGTAAGATTTCTTCCACAAGATTAATTTAGAAGTAAGTTTCAATCTTCCAGCAAGCTCAGGTGAAATAATGTCCTACAAAGACTGTATAAGTAATCCAAGAATAATCATCTTTGTCGAGTATTCCTCAATTTCAAAACAACTGATTTGTGCCAGATTGCACAGGATTCATACTTGAGACAGCCCCAGAGCGTGCCCAACTGCAGCACATGCTAACCTCATCGGCTGCTGCAGTGCTGAAACGATTTACGCATTGCGTAACTGCAAAGTTCCGTCCAACTGCACCATTGGATTTCAGTAGCAGATGAAGAATTACACATAAACCCCCTGACAGTATCAAACCATTTGATTGAAATTCAGATGTATTCCAGCCATGAAGCTAAATCATCAGCAGCTATTCTATCCAATATTATGAGGAGCACCCGTTCTTATTGAAGTGTGGATGCACGAAGGTGAATTAACTATTCTAAGCCTAAAACACTACCTTAAGAAGCATCTATGCCAGTTCAGTTCACCTGAAACTGATTATTATTATAACAGTAACTTCACAGCTAAGGTACAAGAATTTGATGATACTCCAATCAATTTTCAGTCATTGACCATCTTTCCAGAGAACATTTAAGATGATGAAGATATCAAATAATTAATTAGAGAAACTGCTGCCTGCCAGCCTGATCCAAGCATTAATGGATGATTCCATGGTTATATTATGTATAAACAGCTCACATGCATGCCATTTCATCTTCAGATGGACCCAATCTGACTTTCATAAGCCTTGGCGATTTTAGAATTTCTCATTTGTATAACTTAACAACACAAGGTGTCATTCAACATATGATATCACCTATTATTGTTCTAATAATTTGCCTCGGAGGCCTTCTTCTCCATCTTTCCCCCTTTCATTTGGCTCTTCTCATCCTCCACACTCTCCTGCATAGCACATGGGAAACCAAATCATCTCTAAGGTGTTATGTTTTTGGAAAGAGATTAACTGTTCTAAGCCTAAAACAAAACGTTAAGAAGCATGTATGCTAGCCCAGATTGCCTAAAACTGATCATTATTATATCAGTAACTTTACAGCTAAGGAATAAGAATTTTTTGATACTCCTAATCAATTTTCAAGCGTTGACCATCTTTCTATAGAACATTAAGATGTTGAAGATATTAAATAATTAGAGACTCCAACTGCTGCATCATGTCCAAAAAAGAAACTGCACCCTGCCAGCCTGAACCCAGCATTGATGGATGATTCTATGGTGATATTACGTATAAACAGCTCACATGCCATTTCATCTTCAGATGGACCCAATCTGACTTTCAAAAGCCCTGGGGACTGTAGAATTGCTCATTTGTACAACGCTAACAGCACAAGGTGTCATTCAACAAATGACATCACCTATTCCTTGCTCTAATAATTTTGCCTTGGAGACCTTCCTTCACGCCCTCCCACGTAGCACATAGAAAACAATGTTATATTTGAATATAACGCCTCAAGCTCATCTGCTAGTCCAATTAACTCCGTTGGCGAATCAAAATTATATGGCCTAAAAAATTAGACTGATCCAACTAACTCCGTTAGCAAGTCAAAACTATATGGCCCAAAAAGCTAAACAGAATCTGCCTGCCTTGAGTTGGATCATTAGTGCTGCATGGATTGTTCTATACCATGGTAAAACTCTATCACCATCCCATGAGTAGCCATTTCCTTACCCATCAACTTTGAATTGATCCAACGCCGTTAGAGAACCGTGAAAGAAGAAACCGACGGAGACCCTTTCGGCCTCAGCTCCCAACATCCATCCACCGACATCTCATAATGAAGAAAGAGAATAAGAGGGGGTCACGTTATGTGCATGGGTTTTCCAAAGGCCACCTTTCGTCATTAATGTCCGATCGAGTCAATGGGCTAGAGCATTTAATGGTGCAGAAATGGTTATGATGGCTTGAAGAGCATTAAATGGAATGAAGTGTCACGGGCATCTTGACTTGGCTCTCCTTCTCACGGGGCCGACACCTCAAGGCCGACACCCGACGCCTCCAAGGCTGACACCTCCAAGGCCGACACGACACCTCCAAGGCCCGATACCTCAAGGCCGACACCCGACACCTCCAAGGCCGACTCCTTAAGGCCTCCAAAAGGCCACGTGCATTCATTACTCTAAGGCATTTATTGTCTTATTCACCCCCTATTTAAAGGCATTTAGGGCTGCCATGTTGGTCCCTTCATCCTCGTGCTTGTTCCCTCTAGGTCCCGAACCTTTTTCCCCTCGGTCTCGGGCTTGTTCTCTCTCGGTCCCGGACCTTTTTCCCCTTGGTCTCGGGCTTATTCCCTCTCGGTCCCAGATCTTTTCCCCTCGTTCTTGGACTTGTTCCCTCTAGGTCTCGAACCTTTTTCCTCTCGGCCTTGGCTCCCGCAACCACGTCATATCTCTCGCACCAAGGCACTTAAGGCCACGTGCATTCATTACTCTGAGACATTTATTGCCTTATTCACCCCCTGTATAAAGGCATTTATGGTTGCCACGTTGCTCCTCTTGGCCTCAATTCCTGCTTAGCCTCGGACATACATCTGCCAAGCTCCCTTGAGCCGTGAACAGTGCCATGCAAGTGAGCAGTACCATGCAAGTGATCACCCTCGATCTTTTGTGGAGCCCATCCAAGGGCATGAACGGTGCCACACAAGCACTCTATGATCAAATGCTCTACGGCTTCAACTCAACATCATTTCCCCCTCAACGGTGGTACCTTGGGACCTACACGACTAACTTTATCACCCATCACTGTTTGCGCAGGACAACCAAAAAGGTGACGTAGGGGACACGTCTGGCAAGCGCCGTAATAATCGGCCACGCCCTGCAGCCACCAACTCTAACAGGACACGGCCTGCAGCGTGACATGTCACATGGAGGTACGCTCCACTATACTGCCATCAATTAATGCTCTGATAGGCGATCACGCCCCAAGCCCATGGGTTCCAGGCATCTATAAAAAGTGTAAGAGGGACCTCGACCAGGTAAGATATTCATTACACCCCTAAACGCTCACAGGGAGAGCTCTCTCTCTGAGCTCTCTCTCTCTCTTTCGAGCTTCCTTAAGCTCACAGCCGTTACCCAGAGCACTAACTTGAGTGTCAGAGGGTCCCCGCCAGAATCTTTGGCCCCCGGGACTTGTTTACAGGTGCGAGGAGCTCGCTGGAGGAGGCGACCGGACGCTCGCGGACGCTCGAGGGCGGTAGTCTGGCATCAATAGATTGGCGCACCAGGAAGGGAGGACGCACTGAAGGAAAGAAAGCTCTGTCTCCTTGAGCTATAAGTCTCCGTCCCCTCTAAGATAGCTATGGTGGTGATGCGCATGCTGAAGGTTCTCACCAATCGTGCTGGAGGGCATCCACATCGCACTAGGCAGCAAAAGGCCACCCTCTCTGCTCCTTCACCACCAACCTCAGCTGCTCTAATTAACCAGCTGGCCATCTTCAATCAACAAGTTCAAGACTTGAATGTAGTAATTCATGAACTACAGAAGCAACGTTTGGTGGCCACTCAGCAGCAGCCCAAGTTTCTCACATCGCTCGTGATAGCTGCACCCGTTAGTCAACGATTCATCTGCAGAAATCTCTTCAGGGAGAAGTTATCACTATCATGCGCCATCTAAGCACCACCATCGTGAAGCTTTCAAGAGACCGTAGTCTTCTACCTCCCGCTCAAGCAGCCACTCCACCCCTTAATCTCTGGTACTTAGATGAGGAAGCATCTGGATGAACAACACCAGGGGATGGAAGAGCTCACTCAAAGGCTCAAAAATCGGCCAGAGGTGGAATGCAACATGGGTAGCAGAATAATTTCCAAAAGGGATGGACTTGAGACATTATCCGTCACCTCAAGCATTTATGGGCATTTTAATTTCAGATGGTGACAAGCCAATAGATGTTGTTGTAATTAATGCAAGGAGGAAGATGAGGACAAAAGGCTTTGACTGGTGACTCCAACTTTCCTCTCTCTCGTTCTCTTGTTACACCCAAAAGCCAAACCGAGCCTAGGACCTTTTACGGATTTCGTTTTAGCTGCTCTTAAGCTTCAGCACCGAGGGCAATCAATCTCTTCAAAGAAAAAGCTAGGCAAAGAGCCCTCCCAGCAACTCCTCGACCTTTTTACTCTCAGCAACGCCCTTGATGGACTCTCCCAGCCATTCATCTTCAATGACCGCCAATTGTCGAGGCTTTCCTCAACAGACTCCAGCTTTGTCCCGGTTTCTAGCTTCTTTTCGACCACAAGCATCTCGTCCTGGCCTCCAATGCGAGGGAAGGCCCAAGTAAGGGCAACGACACTTCCAATCCAACTAACATGACTCCCTGGGGGCAGACCACCAGCGGGCAGAAGTGCTCAAATCCCAAAAAGAAAAACATGGGTGCTACAAGAGCTAAGATTGCACTTACCACCAGCGAGCAGAAGTGCTCAAATCCACAAAAAGAAAAACATGGGTGCTACAAGAGCTAAGTATATTGCACTTAAGACAGTTTTCTTTCATTAATACTTAAAATGCCATGGAGGAAAGATTTACCTTGCATCAACATCCAAGACCAACCTCGCTTTGGCATCCACAAGCCCAGGTCCAGCAGGGAAGGCCTCGGTCAACCCCAAGTGCCGGCACCTTAAGCCCGGGTCCAGCAGGGAAGTCCTCAGTCGATCCCAAACGCCAGCACCTTAAGCCGGGTCCAGCAGGGAAGGCCTTGGTCAGCCCAAAGCGCCGGCACCATAAGCCCGGGTCCAGCAGGGAAGACCTCGGTCGACCCCAAGTGCCGACACCTTAAGCCCGGGTCCAGCAGGGAAGGCCTCGGTCGGCCCCAAGCACCGGCACCATAAGCCCGGGTCCAGCAGGGAAGGCCTCGGTCAGCCCCAAGTGCCGGCACCTTAAGCCCGGGTCCAGCAGGAAAGACCTCGGTCGGCCCCAAGCGTCGGCACCATAAGCCCGGGTCCAGCAGGGAAGACCTCGGTCGACCCCAAGCGCTGGCACCTTAAGCCCGGGTCCAGCAGGAAAGGCCTCGGTCGGCCCCATGCGCCGGCACCACAAGCCCGGGTACCACTGGTCGGCCCCAAGCACCGGCACTATAGCTCGGGTACCACTAGCAGAGCGATGAACTATCGACACTCAAGCCCGAGACCAGCTCGACACCAAAAGTCAAAAACTGACCCCAACATCGATACAAAACACACAGAGGTAATTTTATTTCAGTCCTTGTGGCTTTATTTCTGCTTCGGCCATCTTGTTTTAGCCTCAACGGCCTTATTACAGCCTCAGCAGCTCATCTCTGCCTCCGCGGCAATGGCTTCCTCTGTCTCAGGAGCATCATTGCGGCATCATTGGCTCTTTGCCTCAACAGCATGTGGATGGGACCCACATCCAAACTTCATATCAAAAGTTAAAGGCCTAAAGTTAGGCAAGGATCAGCCACTTGGGAGGTAACGCCCCTTTCGCTTTGTTGGGATGGGCCCTTTGTCTCAGGGGCGAGGGGGCATTTGATGTGGCTGATCCAATGCCAGAACCGTGAAATAAGAAAACCGACGGAGCCCCTTTCGCTTCAGTTCCCAACATCCATCCACCGGCATCTCATAATAAAGAAAGAGAATAAGAGGGGTCACGTTATGTGCGTTGGTTTCCCAAAGGCCACCTTTCGTCATTAATGTCCGATCGAGTCAATGGGCTAGAGCATTTAATGGTGCAGAAATGGTCATGATGGCTTGAAGAGCATTAAATGGAATGAAGTGTCACGGGCATCTTGCCTTGCTCTCCTTCTCAACCCCCCGGGCCGACATCTCAAGGCCGACACCCGACGCCTCCAAGGCTGACACCCGACGCCTCAAGGCCGACACCCGACACCTCCCGACACCTACACCCCAAGCCGACACCCGACGCCTCCAAGGCCGACACCCGACGCCTCAAGGCCGACACCCGACACCTCCCGATACCTACACCCCAAGGCCGACACCGATGCCTCCACCACGTGCATTCATACTCTAAGGCATTTATTGCCTTATTCACCCCCTATTTAAAGGCATTTATGGTTGCCATGATGGTCCCTTCAGCCTCGTGCTTGTTCCCTTTCGGTCCCGGACCTTTTCACCTCGGTCTCGGGCTTGTTCCCTCTCGGTCCCGGACCTTTTTCCCCTTGGTCTCGGGCTTGTTCCCTCTCGGTCCCAAATCTTTTTCCCCTCGGTCTTGGACTTGTTCCCTCTCGGTCTCGAACCTTTTTCCTCTTGGCTCCCGCAACTACGTCATATCTCTCGCACCAAGGCACTTAAGGCCATGTGCATTCATTACTCTGAGGCATTTATTGCCTTATTCACCCCCCTATATAAAGGCATTTATGGTTGCCACGTTGCTCCTCTCGGCCTCAATTCCTGCTTAGCCTCGGACATGCATATGCCAAGCTCCCTTGAGCCGTGAATAGTACCATGCAAGTGATCACCCTCGGTCTTTTGTGGAGCCCATCCAAGGGCTTGAACGGTGCCACACAAGCACTCTATGATCAAATGCTCTATGAGGGATAGTTGGCTTCAACTCAACATCATTTCCCCCTCAACGGTTGTACCTTGGGACCCACACGACTAACTTTATCACACATCACTGTTTGCGCGCAGGACAACCAAAAAAGTGACGTAGGAGACACATCTGGCAAGCGCCCTAATGATCGGCCACGCCCTGCAGCCACCAACTCTGACAGGACACGGCCTGCAGCGCAACACGTCATATGGAGGTAAGCTCCACTGTACTGCCATCAATTAATGCTATGACAGGCGATCACGCCCCAAGCCCACGGGTTCCAGGCATCTATAAAAAGGGTAAGAGGGACCTCGACCAGGTAAGACATTCATTACACCCCTAAATGCTCACAGGGAGAGTTCCTCTCTCTGAGCCTCTCTCTCTCTCTTTCGAGCTTCCTCAAGGTCACAGTCGTTGCCCAGAGCACTGACTTGAGCGTCGGAGGGTCCCCACCGAAATATCCGGCCCCCGGGACTTGTTTGCAGGAGCGAGGAGCTCGCTAGAGGAGGCGACCGGACGCTCGTGGACGCTCGAGGGCGGTGATCTGGCGTCAACATGCTCTAATACCATTTGTAATGTTCCAAGCTCACTTGCTGACCCATTTAACTCCTTTAGCAGGCCAAAATTACATTGTTTAAAAACTAGAATGATAGTTATTTGATAACAGATGAACTTGAGTCATAAGCGCATAACTCTTTTTTTTCATCTGATATGGAACTTTGTTTAGGGTATTACATTTAAAGACATCAACTATGGGATCATAATAGGTTATGTATTCCATACCTTTGAATCTCCAATAAGTCCTCCTTTAATAGAACAAAAACTTTGTACGAACCAAATGCTAGCATCTGTTGACCAGGATAGATGTTCAAAAAACTAAACTGTAGACCCAAGTGATTATTCATCAAAATATCTTCATAGTTTTTGTTTAGTGGCTCTTTTATATGCAAATTTTGTTAATAATATAGTCATCCATAGTATACATGTTTTTTCTTTTTCTTTCTAAAGTATTGTAAAAGAATAAATTTTGGTTCTCTAAAAATACAGATGCAAAAGCCTCATAATCTAAAGTCAACCTAAACTAAACCTGATTGGCTACTTCTTTCGGATATACTCAGGTTATCTAGCAAATAGCTAAATTTTTTTTATAGAAAATATGTCATAGATAATGGACAACCAAATAGTCAATCGATGTAATATGGGAATCAAAAAATGAAAGTTTTATTCACTGACTTATATACAGTTTCTAACATTAGATATGCCAAAATACACAAATTACAATGCAGGTAATCAGTTTCTATTGGCTAGATAATCAAGGAATAGTATGCTAGTCGTTGGATCTTACTACTAAATTAGTCCACCAAAATTTTCCGAAGATAATTGGCATACGTTGTACAAAACTTGATAACATCAAGCAGATAACTATACCCTATCCTTCGTTATGGAGTAAAGCAAGAGAAACTAATCATTCTCATTGTTCTATGTCAATTAATTATTGCCTTTGTTGCTGCATATTTCTGTTCTCTGGCTTGGAGACGGCGCACATCGAGATTCGGGTAACATTCTTCCATCTTGATAGACCTGCAAAACAGTCCTCATGCAGGAATGAAAGCGAATGGTCCCTACGGGAGACCCTCCAATGCCCAAGTCAGTAGAAACCCTTAGCCACATATAAAGTGGAGAAGGTTGTTAGAGAAGGACACCCCAGAGAATGTCCCTGGAGAGCGATGGCCTGGGTGAGGGAGTATGAGTTGTGTTTTTTCAGAGCTTGAGAGCTTACCTGAGGGGTCTTGTGACCTAAGTATTTATGTACTGCTAAGATGGTAAGTTATTACCTGATTTCTCAGGCACAGTTGTGGGAATTGGTGGCTAATAAGGTAATAGTTGCATGCCTTATCAAGGAGTATAGGATCCTATTGATCATGGAAGGGGTGTCGTATCTGACCGCTATTT
Organism: Calamus simplicifolius; assembly: GCA_900491605.1. NCBI lineage: Eukaryota > Viridiplantae > Streptophyta > Magnoliopsida > Arecales > Arecaceae > Calamus > Calamus simplicifolius. Next base: position 83,929 of record UESW01002839.1, on the reverse strand, counting down.
TTATCTAGGGAGGCCCATTCCAAGATCTATGTGATCAGCACTAGTTTTCTTCTGGGATGGCCAGCGTAATTCAGGCATGGACGATGTTTATTCTAAAGAATCGGAGCTCAATCTTGCCAATATTCGAAGATGGCTCAGCCCTATCGAGGTACAGAGATGGCTTGGCCCTGCCAAGGTTTGAAAATGCAGTTGGTGCAGTTGTCCTTTTCTACTACAGGGAGTGGACTCCTTTTGAGCACAATGGTTGGCAAACCAGAACACATAAGTGGGTTCCGCCACCTGCCATGTCTGCTAATTAATGCAAAGACAATTTTACCTCATATCACATATCACTCACTTCCTAGTTCGAAGCATAGGTTTGGGCATTGAAAGTAGAGTTCATCGCGGCTCCACTCTATTGGCAGAATTTAAACACATGGAGGCGCATCATGATGGCACTATAAATGCCAAGCCATCATACCATCATTTTTGCTCATCGAACGAGGAAAGCCTTTTCGATTTTCATTCGAGGGCGGTTGGTGGAATGATATGTGGCAAGATCAGGGTTTGCGGCACCTGAATCGAAGGTTCGTGATCTCTAGGATTTTCAGCCAGTGATACTTTGCCCTTTTTTTAGGCGATCTAAAAGGGACTGAATGATGTCTTGTTCAGTTATGCCTTTTTAGATCTCTGGCTTTATCCCTCTCTGAAACTAAGTTTCTTCCAGCAGAAGAGTGCCATGACCAGTTCGTCCCACATTTGCCCTGAAGATATGGAGCACTCGACTTACATCCCTTCGAGCATGACCTCAACAGATCTGAAAAAAAATCCACTAGAAATACTAGATTCTCTGTGACTTTATTCTACAAGTTTTGAGTCCTGAGCAGAGGGCATCAAAAACATTAGCGTCTGGGATCTTTTACGAGGAATGTTTCAAAGCTAGCATCTACCTTCCTTTTCATCCGATGATTGAAAGCATAATGAGGTTCTACGGCATCTGCTTGTCGGCAGTGGCACCGAACAGCTAGAGGCACATCATGGGCTTCATTTCTTTGTGCAAGTTTATGGGAGTGACAGCCACAGTGTCCCTTTTCTGAGCCTGCCACAACATCATTTTCCTTCAAACTTCCTTTTGGACCTACATCAATCCTCGGAAGGCCTTCAAGAGGATCTTTGGGGCCCCTTCTTCAATAAAAGGTTGGAAGTTCTGCTTCTTCATCGTCCAGTAAAGCAGTGAATGCCGCTTCCCTCAATCATGGAAAAGCTTTCCCAACGATGTGAATAAAGGTTCGGACTATCGAGGCAGGAGCTCAAAGATTTGGATGTTCTAACCCAAGGCCCTGCATTGTCGGTTGGGGTTTTGCTAGCCGAGGATGCCCTCTTTAATGCATGGCTCAGTAGCATCGACCTTCGAGGTGAGTTTTAACCCAACACATTCTACTTATCAAACTTTAAAGGCATTTGGCCTGTGTGCATGGCTGATTATTCATTTGTTCTGTTTGCAGTGGCTAAGTCGAACATTGGGGCTCGATTGAGGGAGGAATTAAAGAAGGGTGTTCAGAAGCATGATAACGAAAAGAGGCATAAGACCGAGAAAAGCCATGTCCGCCCTCGCCGAGCCTAGGAAAGAAGGGTTAAGTTCAATCACCAACTCTCCTCACCATTAGAAGGAAATGAGGAGGTGCCGACGGAGAGGGTTGAAGGTAGGTCAGCTCCGAGGGAAAAGGAGCCGGTGGAAGAGATTGGAGGAGTTTCGGGTCGGAAGGAGAAGGAGCCGATGGAGGAACCGCAAGGGACTCTGTTGGCCCAGATGGCAACCCAAGAGGGGGGGGGTGAATTGGGTTCTTAAAAAATTTAAGACTTTTAAACAATTTAAATTGAGATGTGCAAGTGAAAGGATCAACTAATAAGCAAAGCACAACACAAGTATATGAGAGATAGAGAAGAGACAATTAAGCACGGCAAACACAAGATATTTTTATAGTGGTTCGGTGCAAACAACACCTACGTCCACTCCCAAGACTCACTTGGGTCCACACTATAATCTCTCTAGATTACAGCCGAGTTGTTTTCCAAGCTCACAACTCAAACTTGTTATTTTTCCGGGATCACAACGAACCCAGCCGATTTTACACGGGCTTACCGGCACAAAACCCTACACGTTGTTTTTCACGGGCTCACAACTAACCCAAACACAAGCTATACCTAGCTTGTCCCGAAGTTTAACAACTTCCTCTAGTTTAATCCCTCAGATTAAACTAGACTCAAACAAATAAAATGAGTTTAATTACAAGCAGCTCCTTTTTGAGCAGATATTTCAAAATAGAAATTGAGTTTAGAAAAGCCTGAATGTTTAGAGCTTGAGAGCTGGCTTGGCTTCTTTGGCTTCCTTCCTTCAACTCCTCTTGATGTTGAATCAGGCCTCAGCACCAATTCCTCACGGATTTGAGCTTTGGAGTTGGGTTGAAGCTTTTTCTCCCTTTTTCTTGAATGTGGAAGCTCTTTGATTTTGAACGCTTTGGATTCCTCTTGAGCTTTTTGGAGTGGAGTGGATTTGAGCTAGAAGGTTTTTCTTTCAAGATTCAAGCTCACGGATTTTTTGAAATGGGATTTGTCTATCTCAGATTTTCTCTCTAGTTTTTCGGATTTTTCTTTTCTCTTGCTCTCTTCTTTTTGAACAATAGACTTCCCTTTTTATAGATTTCTTTTACACCTCTTTTGGAATAAAACTATCCGTTGGAGTGTACCTTCTATCAAAATATATCCGTTAGAAATGAGTAAAATAGAAAAGTTACCGTTAGAGCTGATCTGGCAACTTTGCTTTTCGTTCCAGGTGGGTTGGAGTCGACTCTAACTTTTCTGGAGTCGGCTCTAGCTCGAGGCGATTCAAACTGACTTTTCCGGAGTCGTCTCTGGCTTTTCTGGGGTCGACAAGATGCTTTTCGGAGTCGACTCTAACTTACCCGGAGTCGACTCTAGGTTGGAGCCAGAAAAATCGACTTTCTGCTCCGTCTGTGAGAGTCGACTCTCACAGTCTCGGAGTCGACTCTAATGGCCGTGCCAGTTCCGGAGTCGGCTCTGTGATTCTCGGAGTCGACTCTAATGTCTGCATTTCTTACCTAGACATTAGATTCGATCCAGAACACATTGTAACACTTGATTTTGATCTTTCAAAAGTCTTATTGGCTGAAACACTAAATCAAAATCATTAGAGCCTTCAAAAATTATACTCACATAGTTTTGTTAATCATCAAAATCATCAATTGGGTCATCAATCTCCCCCTTTTTGATGATAACAAAAATTTTGAGTATATGCAATCAATCATTCAATCAAATTAAGGATTATAGTCAATTTAACTTTAACCTCTTGATTAAGGTTTTGATGCCAATGTTCAATGTAAACTTTTAAAATTGTATTGAATTATTAAACTTTGTGCATAAGATAGTAAATGAGCTTTTTGTTAAGCTCCCCCTGCATTGAGTAGCTCTTCTATATATATCAAATTTATAACAGATTAATCATTTCAATTCATTTTTACATAACAATTAATTCTCCCTTCTCTAACAGTAATTCTCCCCCTTTCTTTCTTTCTTTATGCATATATAATCTTTTCTTTCTTTGCATATACACAACTATCTCTCCCCCTTTTTTGTTATAAGCAATAAGGAGAGTAAAGAAAATTTACAAACTCAATAATGCATAGAAATCCAATCAATCAAAATTAAAAAAAGAAATTGTATTTCATATGCAAGAACCATTACATCAGTTGATTCATATACATCTCAAAATGAAATACATTGGATAATTATAAACTTCCTAAGTACAAGCTAACAAATTTAAAGACAAGATCAAATGTGCTTGAATACAATTTTCTTTAGATGGCCTATTATCTCCATTACATCATCTTTTTGTGACTTCTTAAAATTTTCAAGACAAGCTTCAATTTGAGAGACTGCAAGGTCAATATCCTTCTTTAATTGACCCGTTGCATGAACATACGATCCAGATCCATCGGCAATGCCTTCCATCCTTTCGAAGATTTTATGAAGCTCAGCTCCAAAGGATTCCACAGAACTGCCTAAGGTAAAGGATAGCATGTCCAGTCTCGAATTTAATTCTTCTTTCAACTGATTAAAGTCTTCTTTCAATTGATTAATTTCATTTGATCTGTGACTGTCATACTCAGCAAGTAGGCTTCTTAACTGATCAAGTTGTTCATTAGAAAATCCTCCAGAATTTGTTATAGGTTGATGTGGAGGTGATGGAATAGAACTCGGTCCGGCCTCCGAAGGTCCAGTAGACGAAGGTCCCGTAAATGAATCAGGGACAGATGGTCCCTCAGTAGATGGTCCTGGGATGTCTTCTAGCCTGGTTCCCTCTGCACCATCCCTATCTGTTCTTTCCTCTCTCCTCATCCAAACACCATTGACTTTCTTAAATCCCATTCTGTGAATAGTAGAAATGCTGTAATAATCAGTGTGTCTCAGTTTTCTTAATGGTTCATTTTCCATGATGAGCACACCCTGGCTTCTAAAAACTAATGTCAGAATCATTCCGTAGGGTAGAGTTGATCTTTTCTTAGTGGCTGCCTCTGCCATGTATCCTATCATCATGCCAGCTAAATTGACTGGCCTTCCAGTTATTATGCAGTCCATCATCAGAACGTCTCGCTCCGAGACATACTCAAATCTCCCTATTTTCGGAAACAAGATTCTACCACAAATATTATGCAATAATCTGAGTTCTAGGTTTAACTGATTTGCAAAAATCTCTTCGAACTCAGTCACCTCTCTTCCTAGCATTCTTGATAGTGCACCACTTCTGTCATTGAGTTGACATTCCAATAAACCAACAGTGGGCATTTCTAATAGGGTTCCAAGAATTTCAGTAGTTACCATAACCCTAGTTCCTCTTACTGTGCTTACTAAACCTCCTTCTCCTCTGCTTAATCCATTATAAAACTCTCTTACCAATGCTGGATATGTGGGCAAATCTAGCGAGCACACTTTCTCCCATCCCATATCCTTTAAATTTCTTCCAATTGAAAAGCCCTCCGATTCAAATAAATCAAAATTAACTTTCCTCCCAGTTGTAATGGTCTTACCAGCTAGTTGATCAACCTTAGGAGATGAGGGTGAAGGTGGAGAATCCTCTTGAGTGGCCGAAGAGGAAGAAGGCGATGGTTGCCTTCGAACCGTGCGTCTTCTCGTTGGAACGGAAGCTCCAGCGACGAATCCACGCCTCTTTGGTGCCATTGAGAGGATTGGAAGATTAATCAGGGGTATTGAGTGGATTTGAGGAAGTTGGAAAGGTTTTGGAGCTCTTAGGAATGATTTAGGAAACGATTGAAACGAATGGGGGTCGACTCCGCCTTTTATTTTTGACCTAACTCGACTTAGAGTCGACTCCGAAAACTGGGTGTCGGCTCCGAGCCAGAAAGTCTGTCAGCGCTCGTATTAGAGTCGGCTCCACGAAAGCCAGAGTCGGCTCTAATCACTTAGACAGAAAATCAAAAACTCAGGTGTCGACTCCGCAAACTGTCAGAGTCGACTCTAACAGTTTCAGAGATAAAAAATTGAGTTTCAATGATTTGAAACTATTCAAATTAATCATCAAATTATAGATTTAATGTTTTTTAGCAATTGGGGAAACAATGAATCAAGATCTAGATAGATTTCCTTATTGAAACATCAAGATTTTTCAAAAAATATGAAATCTAGATAGATGTCCTTAAGAGTTTCAGAAAACTATTCCAAAGGATCACAAACTCCTAATTCTCCTCTAAGATAACAAAATCTTTCTTCACTTAAGGGTTTTGTTAATATATCTGCAAGTTGTTCTTCAGTATTCACATAATCAAGACAAATTTCATTATTGGCTACATGTTCTCTTATAAAGTGATATCGTATTTCAATGTGCTTTGTTCTTGAATGTTGAATTGGATTTTTAGTAAGATTTATTGCACTTGTATTATCACATCTTATAGGTGTCTTATCAAGTGTGATACCATAGTCTTCAAGTTGTCTCTTAATCCATAGGATTTGAGCACAGCAACTTCCAGCTGCAACATATTCTGCTTCCGCAGTAGATAATGCAACCGAATTTTGCTTTTTGCTAAACCATGAGATTAAGTTACTTCCAAAAATTGGCATGCACCACTTGTACTTTTTCTATCTAATTTGCATCCGGCATAATCAGAATCTGAGTATGCAATTAGATTTAATGTGGAGTCTCTAGAATACCATAAACCTACATTTTTTGTTCCACTTAAGTATCTTAGTATTCTTTTAACAGCTATTAAGTGTGATTCTTTAGGTTCTGATTGGAATCTAGCACATAACATACAGAAAACATAATATCTGGTCTACTTGCTGTTAAATAAAGAAGGGATCCGATTATACCTCGATAATACTTTGATCAACCTTTTTACCTTCTTCATCTTTGTCCAGCTTGCATGAAGGACTCATTGGTGTTCCGAGGGGTTTAATTGATTCCATACCAAATTTCTTTAGAATTCTCTTGTGTACTTTGTTT
>UESW01002839.1:0-69336 GCA_900491605.1 Calamus simplicifolius | reverse complement strand
ACATTGAGAAGGTATTGGATAGGTTCAGTATGATCAATGCAAAGCCAGTTGGTTCTCCTCTTGCAGGTCACTTCAGGTTGTGCTCAGAGCAAAGTCCTTCAAGTGATGAGGAGAAGGAGAAAATGAAGAAGGTTCCTTACGCTTCAGCAGTCGGAAGTTTGATGTACGCGATGGTATGTACGAGGCCAGACATCGCATATGCAGTGGGTGTTGCTAGCAGATTTCTTGCAAATCCAGGGAAAGAGCATTGGGCAGCAGTGAAGTGGATCTTCAGATATCTCAGAGGAAGCTCCAAAGTTGTTTAAGCTTTGGGGGTGGTCCAGCTGTGCTGATTGGTTACACAGATGCAGATATGGCGAGAGATATTGATACAAGGAAGTCCACATCAGGTTTCATACTTACTTTTGCAGGGGGAGCTGTGTCATGGCAATCCAGATTGCAAAGGTGTGTAGCTCTCTCTACCACAGAGGCAGAATATATTGCTGCTACCGAGGTCTGTAAGGAGATGCTGTGGATGAAAGAATTCTTACATGAATTGGGGTTGAAACAGAAAAATTATGTGGTACATTGTGACAGCCAGAGCGCCATCCACTTGTGCAAGAACCCAACTTTTCATTTCAAGTCAAAGCATATAGATGTGAGATACCACTGGATTCGAAATGTGTTTGAAGAGAAGCAGTTACAGCTTCAGAAAATTCACACAGATGAAAATGGGGCAGACATGTTGACAAAGACCTTATCAAAAGAAAGGCAAGAGATATGCCGACAGCTGGTCGGCATGATTTCACACTAAGGAAGCATGAGACAGCCTCCCTTATGGGCTGAAGGGGGAGGTTGTTGGGCCCATGGCCCACTTATTCAGCCCATTAGGGCAAAAGGGAGCGCTACTCCTTTTTCTACCAGGATTTGTTCTCTCTCTTTTATAAAAGGAGCAGCCGCCTTCCTTTTTTGGTTTTCTCTTTTTTAAGGAGCAGCCGTATGAAAAAAGAGGAGAAGCATGTAGCAGGTATTTCTTTTTTCTAGGAGCATGGATTGCTAGGGGAAGAGAAGGAAGGGCTGCTGCTTGGTGCTTGACTACGTGGGAGGACTTCCACTCCAGGAATCACGTGAAGGTGCTGCAGAAGAAAAACAAGAGAAGAAGAAGAGAAGGGAAGAAAATAAGGAGGTAACGCAGGAGACCGTATTTTTCGGTGACGTAATCCTTATATCCCTATTATTCTCTTGTGATTGTTTCTCAAGTTCTGGCAAGGGACTTTGAGACTTGGATATTTATTATTTTATAGTGGATCTTCTTCTCTGGCTTGCCCGTGGTTTTTTTTCCCTTTATCTTGAAGGGATTTTTCATGTAAATCTTGATGTTTCTGTGATTGTATGGTTTGTGCATTTTTATTTATTATTTCGCTGCGTATTACGGTCTGCTAGTATTTGCTCGTACACGAATTCTTTCCCATCATTCCTTTCTAAGTTTGACACGAGCTTAAAGCATAGGCCCAAAAATTAGACCATGGCATGTGCGTTCATACAAGCGCAAAGTCAATGCATGTACCCATTGTGCCTCTTTGTGCACCCAAGGCAACGCACACAAAGTTTTTTCTTTCTAGGTTTGACACGAGCTTAAAGCTTAGGCACAAAATTATTTGGGCCAGGCTCGGACAACTATTATGCCCGGCTCGGACACAATCCAAAGCTTGAGCAGGAAGCACTAAAGCATTGGTTTTTAATCAAATTTAAAGATTTTTAATTAAATCTAAATCTATCTCAAATCTAATCCAAAAATTTAAAAATATGATGAATTTTTACAATTTTATACTAGATTTTCTACCGATTATGTGAGAATAGCTAACAATTTTTTAAAATGATTAGAAATAATTATTTTAAATATTAGTTATTTTTTGTATAAGCATTTAAGAATTAAAAATTAATTATAAGAAAAGTCTTTCTGCACTGCGAGCGCAGTGCAGAAAGAATTTCCCTTAACTCTACCAGTCTAATTTTTAACCTCAATGAGTTATTGCAGGTTGGCCCAATTGAGTTTTAATTGGGTAGGGCCCGAGCCTGGGCCAAAATTGGAACCTAAGCTTAAAACCCTGTTTTTGTGGTGAGGGTCAAGCTAGAGTGTGACTTGACTTGGCCAATCTACTTCTAACCTTAATTTAGAGCAAGAAAAAGGAGAGCGCAAAAGAGAGCCACGCAATAAAGAACTACAATGACCGCTCAGGGCCTTCTCCACGCTATCAGGAGGTCTCAAGTTTCGACGCTGCGGCTGACTCGAATAATTTCAAGGTTAATCCTTGGAGCCTGAAACTCTGGTGTTGGAGGGGCTAAGGTCTGTCTAAAAGCTTTCTTGTTCTACTGCTAGCACCTGAGTGGGGCGCCGTGCACGGAACATTCCCTGGCATGGAACGGGGCCACATGGGACCTAGCTACGGATCGGCTTAGCCCTCCTTCCCCTCTTCTGTATCAAAAAAAAAAAAACTACAATGGAGAAAAAAAAAGCTTGCGACATTCCCTGGCGATGGTGGGGAACGATGATGAGTTGCAATTATAGAATTACTTTATGTTTAGCTAGCTCACGCAATGATATAAAAGTAGCTATATATATAATCAAATGTTTATTTCATCAGTCAACCAATATATAAGTTTATTTCATCAGTCAACCAAAAAAGATTCGTAATACTTCAAATTTATCTATTAGTTTAATTAATTCGTTAACAGATCAAACCTTCAATAAAAGCATGTGAAATTGAATTAAAAGCACACAATTTTTTTTTTTCACTTTGATACGAGATTATTGTTGGATATTACATATCGAAAAATTAGATTGTGTTACGATGCTTTTATTATTATTGTTGTTGTTGTTGTTGTTGTTTTAAATGAAAGCAATTAGGACAATTGAAATATTAAAAACTTTCTTGGTAATTTAACTACTGCAACCGGCTAATCTTTTTCCATTATCTAGTTCAACCTACTTTCCCTTTCTAGATCTATCTCATCCATCTCTCTCGCTCTCTTCTGTGTGTTGGTGTTGTCCTCTCTCTCTCTCTCTCCTATTCTTTGTCGCCATGTCCCTCTCTCCCACTATCGTTGGCCGATATTGGCTTCTCTTCAAATTTTTGCCGGACCTTTGGCAACGCCTATGCCATTGCTCTTGATTGACATCAATTCCTAATCCGATGCCATCATTTGCCCTTATTGCCACCTCCTACATCAGTTCTCATTGGCATCCACCATCATCGTCCTTGCTCCACCGTTGCCATGCAAAAGATCTGCAAGTTTTAAAATAGCTCATGAAGTTTCATTCATTTACCGCACGCTTTACACACAAACCAGCTAGAATCAGTTGAGCATGGCCATGGGACAGTAAAAATACAGGTCTCTTAATTTGAAAAATCTTAAGTTTCTTTGTGGATAAGGATTGTTTCCCCTTAAATTTATTCTTACTGAAAAACCTGAGGTCATTCTTGAGAAACTCTTCTGCAAGAGTCTTCTCCTCATATCTGTTTGCTGCGAATCTCCACTGACTTGGGCATCGGAGAGTCTTCTGCAGGGGCCACCCCCAACGTTCCCTGCGTGAGGACTGTCTTGCAGGTCCGTCCAAGCGGAAGGTCAAGACCTAGATCCAAAGGCGGGCCATGCCTGAGTTGGAGAATGAATTTCTACGGCAATAGAGGGTCTTTGTTTTTCTGTATATTTTCCATTGTTTAGGTGTCGCGTGTTAAAACGACCCTCTTTATCCCTCGGCATGACAGAGCCATTCATTATAGTTTCAATAAACTAAGTAAAAAATTCTCAAGGAGCTTTGGCATGACCGAACTTTCACCAAGAGCCAGCAAGGCCATCCAGGTCTTCCTATAATCTAAGACGAGTCATGCGCTCTATCCATGAAGGATCAACATAATCCAGTGCACATCAGCAAGCCTAAATTGAATCGCCAAAATACTTGGCAAGAGCCAAGTCCCTAAAGCGCTCCTATCATTATAGGCATTTCAAAAGTCTCCCCCTTAGCAAAGGGATACCCTATTGGGTATTCCTATATCTCGATAGGCCCGAGCCTTCATCCCGCACCTCGTTCGATTCGGAAAAACTAACGTGCATATGAACGATTTATGTGTTGGAATGATGCAAAAACATCGATACATTAGGATAGCTAATTCTTAGCAGAAAAGGAACAAAACAGCATGAGAAGACAAGTAATTGAAAGTCATTTTATTATTACAAAAAGTTACAAATGTAGGAGATTACAAGTGCGCTACAGCACAAAAAATTCTAGAAAATGCTTGAACAAATCGAGTTCGGCGACCTACGTTACATCAACGGGGCTTCTGCTTCAGAAAGCGAAATCAAAAAGAGAACTCTGTCTTTCAGCCACCCGAAAGAAGGTCAACGATACGAAAAAAAGAAGCAACTCAATTGCGCTTAACTTTGGCCTTCTTTCCCGTTAGAAGCCATCCCATGGACCTTCAGTTGGATAAACTGAGAGATCCAAAATGGCACCCATTTAAGGTTACCATGGTTGGCGGACGGCCTATGGAAACCGAGACCCATAAAAATTGCATTTCCAATAGTCTCTGTGGTTCCACGATGAACGGATAGCCAAGTAGAAAGTGCCCGCATGCATTTCCCATATGGCCTATATGCCCCTTCTGCGCTTCGCATATGACCTTCATGACTCCTCTCTTGAGGATAGCTTGCTTTTTGACAACTTCATCATCCCAACCATCAGGGCCAAGCCAAATCTCGAAAGAAAAATTTGGCTTTATAGTTTTCAATTTCGACATAGGACAGGACGTACAGTTTCTTTCTGTTCTCAGAATATGAAAATTTTTAGGATACACTCAAGCATCCTCTGCTCCTCCCATTTTATAGATGTTAAATAAGGGGCGGTTATTGACAAAAGGGAGAGCTTCAAGACTCAGGGCGCAACGATCGAGTCACATTTAATTCATTAAGACCACGTGTCAATATCTTGTTGGAACTCGGTACTCCGCAGGGTATATCGAAAAACTCTACCCACGTAACAATAAAAGGCAAGAGATCTCCTCTTGATCTTGGATTAGAAGACTTAAATGCAAGGGGCTATTTTCGGTACGAATGAGCCTGGGAAAGCCTCTGCAGAAAAATGTGTGGTCCTATAGCGATCGATTACTTAACGTATATGAAAAGCAAAGCTGCATCGAAAAAGATAACGCACTAACAACAAGGTAAATGCCTTAAGAAAAATAAAATACTGCTCGGCGAGTACTGAGCTATCTCCTTTGCTTCGGCAAAAGCCGAGCTATCTCCCTTGCTTCGGCAAAAGCCGAGCTATCTTCTTTGTTTCAGCAAGAGCTAAGCTATTTTTCACTCCTACGGATCTGTTCAAATTAGTCTCGGCGAGGCTGAGCAATCCCTTCTATCTCAACGAAGTTATCAAAGATTCTCCAAACCCTGGTAGAGCTAACTTACTTACTCGGTCTGACTATAAACTGAGTTTAGGCAAGCCACATATGGGCTAAAAAGGGTCATTTTAACATGCGACACCTAAACAATAGAAAATATACAGAAAAACAAATATTTGTTCATATTGATATTGCAAAGTAAGGCTCTACTAAGCCTCTTCAGTTACAAAAAAAGAAAATTACAAAAATAGTCTTTAAGACTTAGGCTCAGCTTCAGAGGTAGCTTCAGTAGCACTTGGGGAAGGCTGACTTGATTCACCCACTTTAAATGTGATCCGGTGGAGAGCCTCGGGTTCTTCGGCGGCACGCTGAGGACTTTCTCCCCTCGGCTAACCATTTCTGGATCCATGACTTGGTTTGTGCCAAGAATAGCTTCGAAGTCAATATCCAGGATCTCCTCATACTCAGCTTCAGCAAACAACTCAGTCCCTGGTGTACGAACATCATAGTATTCGACTTCTAAAAAGGAGAGGTCTAACTCTGGATTCTTCTAAGAAATCTTTGCTCGCATTTTCTCCTCTCCAAATTGGAATGCATCAGCGCAGGCTGCCTTGCGCTCATCTAAAAATTGAGCAGAATTTCTGTACTCTTCTATCACCAGAGCAGCCTATATGTTGACTTCGGTTACTTAACCCTCGAGTTTGGAACACCTTTGACGACTCGAGACCAACTTCGCTCTCAAAGCCCTTAATTGGTTATGGGCTTCAACACCATCCTGCTCACCTGAAGATACAAAGTCAATCAAATTAATGATAATTAAAGGAAAAATATGAAAAGAAGTAAGGAAATGCCATATTTTCTCTTTTCGTCGAGCCATTTTTGTATTCAGCTCCTGAATCTTATCATGAGCCTTTAATTTATCCTCTCTGTATTGATACATCCTCCCCTTGATATCATTAATCCTCAACTATCTCTCCTCGACCTCTTGCTGAGACTGGGTTAGATCGGTAATAAGTTTGGCAATCCGATTTCGATGCCACTTGGATTTATCTTCTTCCTCAGTGAGCCTTCTATTCAAACTGTTCTTTTTATTGGCAAAACCTATGTAAGTCGTTCCACCTCTCGTCGAAGAGCTTTTTCAAGGTCTCTATTTCTTGAGCGTGCTCGGACTTGCATTGCAGTAATTTCGACCGAGCTTTATCAGCTAATTCGCAAACTCCTTCAAGTTCATTAACTGCAGCCTGGAGCCTAAACACTCTTTCTAGAGCGACTCCCTTATATTTTTTTGATTTCTCGAGCTTCTCCTGAGTTAACCTCAAGGCCTTGGAAAGCTTATCGACCGATCCTGCCCTTTCCTGAAGGATGGTGACCTCTTTCTTGACTTGAGCACAAGCTCACATAGCTAAATGTAGATGCCAGCTCAGCGACCTTATTGTTAAAGTAGTTTGCAAATAAAGCCGGGTGAGGAGGTTCAACCAGATTAACCAATAACAATAGGGTGTTTTGATACCTCGACTTATATGGGAAGCATATACTGTTGCAATCCTTGTGAGGGGATGGTTGTCAATTTTGGATAAAAGGTAAGTATCCTTCGGCACACCTGATCGCCCAAATGCCGCTTCAACAAGATCCTCTTCAACGGGCCCATTTGCCGAAGAGCCTTCCTCTTTATAACACATACCGCATTAGGGTGGCCATCATTTCCTTAGTGTCTGGATCAGGTGAAAGCAGATTCATGGCTGAAGAGCTGATTTGAATGGCCTCGATCCGAGGAATTCCAATTCGCTTAACCTCTTCAATCAGAGCTTTGATCTGGGAAGCCTCAAAAGCCTCGGCCTCCTCGACACCTTTTTTTGATACTTCGATTGGAGGAACCTCACTCCGGAATTCCTTCTCGTCTGAGGACTCTTCTTAATCCACGAGCATCTGCCCTACTTCCTCCATCCTCTTCGGCACCTCGGCCTCCCTCGATTCTTCGAAAAGGAGCCCCCCGGCAGAAGGCTCCTCCTCTACCTCGATATCTATATTGACTTCCCCATCTCCTCAGTTAGAACTAAGTGTTCTCCTTCATGTACAGAGGGCGCTTTTGGGCTGCTAACCCCCTCAGAGCATAACTCTTTATCTTCAGGCAGAGGGGCTATAGAACCGGTCGGCGGCATTCCATCAGAGTCATCCAGTATCACCATTACTTGTGGATGGGAAGCCTCGATGATCTCTTCTAAGTTTTCTTCAACCACCTACACCTCCTTTACTATTGGTTCCCCCTTTAATGGGGAGACTTCTCTCTCTCTCTACCGACACTCCCATCTCCTTCTTTTTCGGCGTAGAGGATTGCCGACCAATCTTGGTTCGCTTCGCCTCCTTTGAATGCAGTTTAGAAAGACGGAGCTTTTTCTCAGACTTGTGCCTTTCCTCAAAATCGATTTTTCTCTGGCGCTTACCCAGCTCCCCCTTCATTTGGGCTATGAACTCCGACCTATCGGTTGCAGATACAATAAATGATAATTTAGTCTATAGTGAAATCGCTAAGATATAATTAGCATATGAAGGGAGCAAAAGCTTACTTTGGGGATCAACAGGGCTAAGCTCAGCGGTGAAAAGGGCATCTTCCACCAAGAGAACACTAGCTGAGAATATCTGACCATTGCGAAGGGTGATCAAATCCTCCTTTTGCTTCGACAACTCCGAGTGTGCATCCAAATCCTTAACATAATTCGTCCATACTTGGAGAAAATCTGAACTGATGTTCCCTTCGGCAATGAAGAACCAAGATTTTCATTCCTTTATGGAGGATGGGGTTTCCGATATCATCTTGAATGACTTTCGAGGCCCAAAATAGGGCCACTCAAAGCTCTTCCCGAAGATTAGGTTGTAAAAAATCCTGAACATAGGAAGCGTCGCTATCACCCAACATGGCTGCACATCGATATGAATCCGATGATGTTGCGCCAACTATTCGGAGCCACCATCGTTGGGTATATGTTATAAAACTTCATTATCTCCTTCACCAATGGATGAAGGGGGAACCAAAGACCCGCCCTCAAACTCTCTTCGTAAAAGAAGACCCCAGACTCCAGCTGCTCTGAGACCCTCTGCTCAGGTTTCGGTAATCATAGAGTAATGTCCCAAGGAATCCTATACCTTTATCGGACTCTATCCAAATTTTTTGAGGTCATCATGGAGACCATATCGCTCGGGCCTTTCATATTTTCAAGTTGAAAGGGACAAGCTTCAAACAGAATCACAGGAGTTTTGAGAGATGAATCTTTAAAGAAGAAACAAAGAAACAATGTGGCAAAGGATAACACCGCCCGGCCCCTTTTTAAACCGCCCTGGTATAAGAGCATGATATTATCGAGGAGGATCCCCAAACGCCCAGGCTACCAGCACGGATGCCATAAGCGCAGGGATTTGCCGCATTTTGTCTCCCCAATCATCATTTACGAGGAACGAAGGGTTCTGTTTCACCCATTGAGGAAAATGGTGAAGCGGCAATATGGCATTTATGAGACCATCATTGCACACCTCTTCGAATTCAAATTCTTCCATCCAAATAAAGCTTACATGGAACTCTACTTCCTATGCCCGAACCTACACTTCGGACTAGAGAGTGGGGGGCATGTGATACGGGGTAAAATCATTATCGCATTAATATTCGTGCATGTGACAAAAAAGGTTAGGATCATTTCTGATTTTTCCCACCATATATCACATGCAAAAAAAGATAAAATTGCCATACCTCGGTAGGTTCGAGCTTCGATGATTCTGAACTATTTTCATACCTCGACAGGACCAAGGTACCCTTATACCTCGGCAGGACCAAAGTACCCTCCTATGCTTCGGCTAGACCGAGCTATTCCTATGCTTCGGCTAGGCCAAGTCACTTTTATTTCTCAACAGAACAGAGGTATCCTTGAACCTTCGCGGGACTGAGCTACCTCCACATCTAGCCCAAGTGTGTTGCTACCTATCATCACGATGAATCCTTCACACGATGAATGACTCCGATCATCTGATTTCCAAAGTAATTTTCCTCAAAGTAGAAATAAAGAACCGAGTGTGAAGAATTAACAAAAGTTCAAATTCATGATTATCTGGCGAGATTCCAACCACATGGGTCCCCAATCATCCTAAGAGGGAAATAAAGCCAATAATGCCAAATATGGTCTAGAGTCTATAAATCATCGAATCTCAAAGCATCAACTAGCCTCTCTAACCATTGATTCTCTAACCAATCAGATTCGAATCCTACCGGCCTCATAACAAATTTGATTCGAATCATATTCGAATCATGATGGTTTCTGATTCCTTGTGATATGTCCAAGAAGTCATGTAATTGTTTGCAATCATGCCAGTCGCCTATAAATACTCTGTCCTAAAATTTCTTGAGGTACACTCACCCTCTTACTGAAAAACCTTTTGAAGCTCAAGTAGCATTCAGAGCTCTCGAGAGACCATTCTTGAGGGACTCTTCTGCAAAAGCCTTCTCCTCATATCTTGCGAATCTTCACTGACTTGGCATTGAAGGGTCTTCCGTAGGGGCCAACCCCAACGTTCTCTGCGTGAGAACTATCTTGCAAGTCCGTCCAAGCGAAAGGTCGAGACCCAGTCCAAAAGCGGGCTGCACCCGAGTTAGAGAACGGATTTCTATGGTAACACTAT
This sequence comes from Calamus simplicifolius, assembly GCA_900491605.1. Classification (NCBI taxonomy): domain Eukaryota; kingdom Viridiplantae; phylum Streptophyta; class Magnoliopsida; order Arecales; family Arecaceae; genus Calamus; species Calamus simplicifolius. The sequence continues at coordinate 59,296 of UESW01002839.1, read as the reverse complement.
GCATTCTCAAAATATTTGCATTATAATGCAATTAGTATTTTTCTAGCTAGCACTGGGTGGGAATTGATTGAATTAGTTAATATCAAGGTTCAAAGTACAAAATTTGGCATGCTTACCCTTTGCAAGTCGTTACCCAGCTAGAAACTTGCATGTCACCAAAGCACCTGAATAGACCCTGAAATGTCTTAAAAGGATCAAATTTTCATGATAATTTTTTATTTTTAAAAGTTAAAAATTTTTCTTCTTGTTTTCTTTGAAATATAAATTGCCATTAGAATTGTATTTATTTAGGAGGAAAATTCTGATAGGATTGGACTTTGGCCCGATTTTCTGAATTTTAGAGATAAATGTGGATGTTAACTGTTTGATTTTGATCAATTGTATCTAGGATTGAAAGTAGGCCCTGACCAAACTCAGACCAAGGTTTTTTGAACTTCGGGTTGGATTTAGCTTAAAATTGAGTCATATATTAATTTTGAGCTAAGCTCGAATAGATGGTTGGTTCGACTTGAACTCGAGCCCAAATGAGGCCCAATTAAAGCCTAAATCATCCAGTACGAGGCTCTTTATTGGATTGGTTGAGTCTTTATTTACTTTTAATTTATACAAATACAAGTCTATATATTATATTCTAATCAAACAATTATTTTATATATGCTTTAATTTAATTTAAGCAAATAATCAATATATCTAAGCAAATGAATAAATAATCTTGTAAAATAAATTGTATTGTCAAAATTGAGCTGATCTAGTATTTTGGCTCAGATGAGCTAATTCGGATTGGATTCGGACCTAAATTTTATAATAATTTTTAACCTTGCCCATGTGAAATTTAAAAAAATGAAGCTAACTTAAGTCAGGGCCTGCCCAATCCGGCCCGATGAGCCCTACATTATCTAATTGAAAGAAAAAGTCTTTCTACACAACATGCAGGCCGCATGTGCGATCGTACTGATTGGCCACGAATATGTGCAAGTTGCGCGTGCGATGCATGATATGCATGCGTAGCCAATCATCATGCACGATGCAAATAACCTGCACCACACCAGGTGCATAAAGTCCTTTCTATAAATGGAAAGCACCATAAACCAAGTGCTTCTCATCGAACAATCTGTTTTGGCCCTTCCAAACGCGCCTCTTGGTGGGACCAAGATTTAGTCATGGCTTAGGAATTACGGTTCCTTTCGCCGCCGTGTCCCTCAAAATTGTGACACCGAAGGGGAGAAGTGAGGCAGAGGCTTTGGTTCTATCTTTTCTTATTGGGGAGGCAGAGCTTGGTTTCATCTCCAGCACCTAATGGCGATGCCAAGTTCTCCCTTTCTTCAATGCGCCATCCCTTCTCCCAATCTCTCGCTGCCTCTCCCTGAGAGAAATAAGCTTTCCCTCATCCTTTTTCAAGTTCTTCTCCTAGAAGAATTTAGTCATATCTGATGCATACTGTTGGATAAGAATGAAAAAAGATAGTACCCGGGAATGATATTATCTATTTGAATCTATTTGAGAATATGTGGCATGCACGACACGGTCCTTAAGAGTAGATTCGTGCCTCTCGAAGATAATATCTCGATGCAGAAGATCAGAGCACGACTATCCTTCAGGATACAACAGCAATAAGTCTTCTAACAAGCGTGCATACACCAATGTCAGAAAAGAATGAACAACCGAATGGGTTCCTTCTCTTTGAATAAGAACGGAAGTAAAGGAATGATTCTCTGAATTGGATAAGGATAAAGGAATGGATCTCTGGATAAGGATGGAAAGCAAAAAACTTTAAAATTAATTAAACGCCGGCATTGCTTTGAATTTATAAGGAAGCAAGCATCGGTTGAGAGCGATGAATCAAACCAATCCAACGGATTGAATTAGTCCAACGGTCGGTCACCAAATCAAAACAAATCAAAAAGACAAACATAGAGACATATAAGTCAAAAGACTGGTCAACTAAATAAAAAGACTTATCTCGGTGTCAGTCAATCAGTCAAATGGCTTATAAAAGACTTATCTCGGTGTCGGTCAAACGACTTATCAGGGTCAATCAGTCAAACGACTTATCAAGAAAAAAAATAAAAAAGGATAAAAATCTTGCTTATCACATGCGCATCCGTGAGAGCCAACGGACGGGATTTGCACCCCCTGCGCGCGATGAACACACCGACGCGCCCGATTAACAGGTTTCTAAAATTGGCTTCATTGATATGCATTGGGCTTGGCTCGGCTCACGCGTGCATAAGCTTTCTCACAACCATTCAACCAAGTAAGAGAGTAACACATATATAAAGAGTAGATTGGATGGTTTTTCCATGTGGGACTAAAAGAGTGGTTTCATAAGAAAAAGGAGGAAAACTTTTGGATATTGGAATATAAAAATTTTCAACAATCCCCTACTATTTGAATATACAAAAGAAGATAAGACAAACTTTAAAGGAACTATAAGAATGTAATGCATAAGCCATGGTGTCTATATGACTATGAACCAGGCATAGAGAAAATAAATGTAATCCATAAAAGGTTAGTGAAACTAAGTTTCTATGAATCAATCCTTCTTTTATTGGATCATTGACTTATAACTCACATTCCATCTCTCAAATTTCAGTTGTTCAAGCGGGTTGACGCATTTTGGCCATGCGTCTACCTGGATATTCATGAGTGCTCTACAGATCCCACCCAAGTCTTATAGGAAGCGGCCACCACCTTCATACTCATATAGGTGGATTATCATCAAGTATACACTGCAGTTTTATATACCACCCAAATTAGGCTATGACATCCATTAAGAACTTCACATATTAGTTCAACCTAAACAATGCAGAATACTATCTCACACCATAGAAAGGGATTTCATAATATAAATATTTATGATAGTATACTCCAAGTTGTCCAGTGAATTATTTTCCCATATGAACCTTTTTCTCGGGATCTCATTCATGATGGTTGGGTCACCATCACTTCAACTTTTGATCTGGGTATAATCTTATTTCCCTCGATATATTGCTCACAAGCTTTCTGCTTAGAGGCTTAGTCAGAGGATCGGCCAAATTCAACTCTGACCTTACATAATCCAAAGATATTACTCCATCATTAATAAGCTGCCTCATAATATTATGTCTTAAATATATGTCTACTCTTTCCATTATAAATTTTGTTTTTAGCTTTAGCTATGGCAGCCTGACAATCACAATGTATAGACAAATGGAGCTGGTCTCATCTAAATGGAAGATCTATCAAAAGATTCCTGAGCCATTCGGCCTCAGTACCAGCCTTCTCCAAGGCAATAAACTCAGATTTCATTGCAGACTGAGCAATTACATGTTTGCTTAGATAATTTCCATGACACTGCTCCTCCTCCAAGGATAAACACATATCCACTAGTGGATTTCATCTCACCAGAGTCTGAAATCCATTTAGCATCACAATACCCTTCTAATACTGTAGGAGTCCCACAATACATTAAACCATAGTTCATGGTTCCTTTCAAATATCTAAGCACTCTTTGTAATGCAATCCAAATCCTTGTTAGGACATTGGGTATATCTGCTTAGTTTTCTACAGCATAAGCAATGTCAGGTCGAGTGCAGTTCATCAAATACATAAGACTACCAATAATTTGAGCATATTTGGATTGTAAGACACCATTGCTTTTATTTTTCTTAAGCTGTGAATTAGCATTATAAGGAGTGCTCACAGGCTTACAATCAAAATGTGAAAACTGTTTCAAGATTTTCTCAACATAATATTCTTGTGAAAGTATGATACTATTCGACTTCTTTACAAGTCTAATTCCTAAAATTATATATGCTTCTCCCATATCTTTCATATCAAAATTCAAAGTCAAGAACATTTTGGTGCTAGTAACAATATCAAAATTAGTGCCAAATATGAGCATATCGTCTACATACAAACAAATTATAACACATTCATGATTAACAACTTTAGAATAAATACAGTTATCAGCACTATTAATTTGATATCCATTTGAAATTAGCACTTTATCAAACTTATCATGCCATTGTTTTGGTGCTTGTTTCAAGCCATACAAAGATTTAATTAATTTACAAACTTTATGCTCATTACCAGGAAGAACACAACCCTCATGTTGATCCATATATAACTTTATCAAACTTATCATGCGATTATTTTGGTGCTTGTTTCAAGCCATACACAGATTTAATTAATTTATAAACTTTATGCTCATTACCAGGAAGAACACAACCCTCAGATTGATCCATATATTTCTTCTTCTAAGTCTCCATTAAGAAATGCAGTTTTAGCATCCATTTGATGAATTATCAATTTTGAATAGATGCAAGAGCAATCAAGACTCTAATAGAAGTTATTCTTATCACAGGTGCCAAAGTATCAAAGTAGTCAATATCTTTCTTTTGAGAATAACCTTTTGCAACCAACCTTGCTTTAAATTTTTTAATAGAACCATTAGGCTTTAGCTTTTTTTTAAAGATCCATTTACACCCAATAGTTTTAGTTCTAGAGGGTAAACTTACTAATTCCCATGTATGATTACTCATAATGGAATCTATCTCATTATTTATAGCCTCTCTCCAAAAATAGCATTAGGAGATGAAATTGCTTCAGAATAAGTTTGAGGATTATTATCAGCAAGAAAAGTATAAAAATCATCTTCTAGATTGATTTCCTTTCTGATATTCTCTTAGATCTCCTTAGCTCTTTGAATGTCATCAGGCTTTAAATTAGGTTCAACCACTTGTGGTCTAGAAGGTCTTTCTAAGGAGGTTCTCATAGGAAAGCTATGTTCAAAAAATTCTGCATCTTTGGTCTCAACTATAGTATTAGGTTCTATGATATTATTTTTACTTTTAATCACTAAGAACCTATAGGCTGCACTATATTATTGCAGGATTATTTTGAACATAACCTATGAACATACAATCAAAGGTTTTAGATCCTAACTTTCTCTTTTTAGGTTCAGAAAGCAAGACCTTAGCTAAACAACCCCATACTTTTAAATATTTAAAACTTGGCAAATGACCATTCCATAACTCATAGGGTATTTTATTGGTTTTTTTATAAGAAATTTTATTTTGAATAAATAAGCAGAAAGAAGAACTTTCCCCCACAAATTCATGGGTACATCGGAACTAAGGAGCAATGCATTCATCATTTCTTTAAGTGTTCTACTCTTTCTCTCAGCCACTCCATTAGATTCAGATGAATAAGGAGGAGTAAATTCATGAATTATACCGTGTTGTGCATAAAAATCATTAAAAGGAGCAGAATCATATTCTCCTCCTCTATCAGACATCTAAGTCTTTTTATTTTTCTTGTTAATTAATTTTCAACTTCTGCCTTATATTTTAGAAATATTTTGAAGGCTTCATCTTTTGATTTTAAAGATAAACCATTGCATAACAAGAAAAATTATCGATAAAAGTAATATAATATTTTTTTCCACTTCTAGTCATATTACCTTTTAAATCACCTAAGTCAGAATGAATTAATTCTAACAATTCAGTTTCTCTTGTATGAATAGATTTACAACTCCTTTTGGTTAATTTAGATTCTTCACATGTTTGACATTTTTCATGATCATAAGAAGTAGACATGTTATTTAGCAAACCTAATTATTTTATTCTTTTAATAAAAGAGTAATTAACATGTTCTAATATACCATGCCAAAGATTAACAGAGTCAAACAAGTAAGCAGAAGAAGATAATGCATTTCCATTCATAACTTCGAGTACATTTAATACAAATAGACATGGTTACAATATCATTTCCCAATAAATTTTTAGATTTGGTCATAACAACTTTGCCAGACTCAAATGACACTTTCACACCATTTTTCCCAAGCAAGGCCATAGAAATCAGGTTCATACGGATGTCCGACACATGTAGCACATCTCGAAGTGAAAGGACTTTTTCAGAAGTCAGTTTTAGATTGACTTTTCCTTTGCCAATCACTAAACAAGACTTTGAGTTGCCCATGAAGACTTGCTCCTCTCCTTCTAACAGTGGGATATAGGAGGCAATGCATTTCTATCGCCACATATATGACGAGTAGCTTCAAAATTCATCATCTAGTCCTTTGTATGTGCAACAATATTGGCCTCTCTAACAACCGCAGCAATCACATCTTCTCCAACCATCAAGTTAGCCTTTGGTTTGGCTGGAGCATCATTATTTTTTCTGAACCTACATTGGGCAGCATGGTGTCCTAGTTTCCCATAAACATAGCAAGATCCCTTTTTCTTCTTAAATTTTGACTTCTTTGAACATGAGGCTTCTTATCATATTTCTTGTAATGGTTTCTATGTTGGGCTTATAGGACTTATGTTTATCCTTATTAGATCCATCCTCTATTAGATTAGCTTTACCAATCATTTCCTTAGCCTTTTCTATCTTTTCTCGGGCTCTGTTTTGCTCTTCAATCCTAATATGCACAATGACGTCTTCAAGGGACATAGACTTTCTTTTATGCTTTAGATTATTCTTATAATCTTTTCAAGATTCATGTAATTTTTCAATTAAGGATCCAGCAATAAAAGCATTAGAAAGAATAATATTTTTATTTTTAAGATCATCTATGAGAACATGAAAAGCATGGATCTGAGATGACACATCTTTATCTTCTGATAAAGTTAAAAAGGTTTTCTATTGCAAATTTTTAAAACCAGCATCTTTAAGAATATATTTTCTTTTAAGGCTTTTCCAAATCTCAGAGGCTGATTTAATAGGATAATAAATATCAAATAGTTCATTGGATAGAGTACAAAGAATAATATGCCTACATATTCTGTTAACCTTTTTCAATTTAGAAGGTCCTCCTCTTTCTCATGTTTAGGATCAGTCAAAATATATGCAATATATAACATCTAATATTGAAAATATTTTCTCTTGCCAACGTTTATAATGGGAACCAGTAAATTGCTCAATCTTGAATGTATCGAAAAAGAACTTAGTAGCATCAACCATAATAGAGTCCATAATCTACTCTTAAGATTGTTAGATAAGGATGAGGAAAAGATAATACCCGAGATGATATTATCTATTTGAATCTATTTGAGAAGATGTTGTAGCATGCACGGCACTGTCCTTAAGAGTAGATTCATACCTCTCGGAGATAATATCTCGGTGCAGAAGATCAGAGCACGACTATCTTCCAGGATACAATAGTAGCAAATCTTCTAACAGGCGTGCACACACCAATATCAGAAGAGAATGAACAAAAGAATGATTCTCTGGACTGGATAAGGATAAAGGAATGGATCTCTGGATAAAGATGGAAAGCAAAAAACTTTAAAATTAATTAAACACTGGCTTAACATCCTGAAAACCTTATAATTTATTGGTAATATTAATGGCAATTTTCATTTGAAATGAAAGTCAGAGGGTTTCAGTGAAGTATGGGCGTGTTGGCCTTTTGATAAATGTAAAAAGGAAAAATTTTAGAATAAATGAGTATATTTTTGAGTGCTAATAAGTTTGATTTGAGAAATTGAGAAATTTGAGTTTTAATAGGCTTAAATCATAAGAAAAATCAAGTTTAGTTTGAGTTTTTTCCTTAAGTGATATTTTTAGTAATTAGAGTCGACTCTAATTGAAGTGGAGTCGACTTTGGCACGGTTTTTAACTTTCGACATGCTTTAGAGTCAACACCCGCAGAAGGGAGAATCAACTCTAATGAAAAAATAGAAGGTTAGCATTTCTACCTCGTATTAGAGCCAACTCTAATTTTTAGGAGCCGATTCTAATTTTTTCAGGAGCCGACTCTAAATCTATTGGAGCCGACTTTAAGACGACAGATTTTCTGAGTTAAATCTTAAAAATTTCATATTTATTCGTTTTAAGTCCGATTTGAGTGTCATTTGAATTGTTGGATTTCTAAAATCAAGCTCTTCAAGTTGGTAAGGTCTTTTCTTAGAAATGTTATATAAAAGTATTTATTTAAATAAAAAATAATAATCTTGGCTATAAATTGATTAAAAATTGCTATATCAAGGGCAAAATGGTAAAAGGCTCCAATGTCAATTACTAATTGTGCTAAGAGCAATTTAGAAAAGAAAATCTAAGGGCAAAATATCATGGTTATAAGTGAGCCATGTGTTTTCTAAAAAGGTGCGTTAAGAGTGTTTGAGGGCAAAATGGGCATTTAGCATGCCTTAGCCCCTAAGTTACCCATGACTTGGTCCCCAAGTCATTAGAGAAAAAGGGAAACATGGGTTCAGCCAGAGAAAAGAAAGAAAGAAAGAAAGAGAGAAAGAGAGGAAGAGGAAAAAGAAGAAAGAGAAAGAAAGAGGAAGGGAAAGGGAAGCTTGGGGTTTGTGTTTGACTCCAGGTAAGCTATAGCTTTCCTAAATCTTGCATGACTTTAGATTTTCTTAGATTATTATATTTTGAGGTAATAGTGAAAGTAATCATGAGTAAAGAAAGGGTGAAAAAAATAATAAGATATTAGAGGATAGATCATGTATGCATGCATAGTTTCATGGGAAAACCTCGTGTGGAGGTAACCCTAATAGCTATCGTATCTGTATGTTGACGTAGGTCAAGAGGGTTATTACAAGGAGCTAAAACACCGGAGTTGAGTACCAATTGAAGAGTAACCTGGTAAGGTGAGTGGGTTTCATATCTAGCAATATGAAGCTAATTTGAGCTAGTATAATAAGATTAATACCTAGTTATGGTATGTATGTTTAATAGAGTATTATGTATGTTTTAAATCTAAGAAATGAGAGCCTAGTATATGATATTTTGAGCATGAGTCTTAAGCATAAAGAAATGAGCATGAGTCTTAAGCATAAAGAAACAAGCATGAGTTTTGAGCATGAGTTTTAAGCATAAAGAAATAAGCATGAGTTTCGATGAGGGAATTATTGATGTATACATGGCATATTTGCATGATAGAGCTTTACATATGATGTATGTATCATACTGAGCATCAGGCAGCTATGGGGCTGATCATCCTTTAAACTATAATGTAGCATGAGCATTGCACACTATTATTGAGCCGGCACCTCCTTGCGAATCGATCGTACGATGAACCCCGAAATCAGGGTGAGCGCAAGCTTGACCAAGCCAGTGGGCAGGTTGTAAGCAGCCCGTGGGGGTATGAACCATAACTCAGTGGAGCTGGTTACTATATATAGCCCATGGGGCAGAGAGAAAACCCAAGGTTCCAGGGTTAAGGAACAAAGCACTTTCCTGGGTGAACCGCATGGGTAAGGGGTGCTATTTGTGCGGGGATCCTGTTGCTAGTCACGTACCCAATGAGAGTACACCTGCAGGAGGGTGACTGTAGGGTGGTACCTCAGAGGCATTATACACACAGCCTAGTATCATGAGTTTTAAAAGCATATATTGTGATTTAAAAAGGGCCAGTAGGCCAAGTAGTTATCCCAAGAGGGAGAGTTTACATGAGATGCCAATGAGCAAGCAGATCCTCTGGGCTGTAGGTAAAGAATGCATATCTTCATATTGTAATGCATGGGTTTTTATACTGATGAGTTATCTTTTAGTGGAAAGTTATTATAAAGTATTTTAGAACTGGTATATTATTTGAAGAATAAGTTACATTTTACTTTATCTGATATCATGTTAAAAGTATACCTTGAGTTATACAAGTTATATTGTATTAGCGTATGGTTGGAAATATGAGATTTTTGGTTCTCTATTTCTCCATGGTTAGATGGTTATTCAGTCACTAGGACTTAGGTCTCAACCCTCTATGATTGATATTTACTTTCAAATTAGTGAGTATTTCTGCCATGATCAAAGGATAAGCGGGACCAAATCCTTAGCTGGTAATGCTTGCTTGGATGCAAGGGTGTATAGATGATAGCCATATATATTGAGTTAGTGTGGGATGATATTTGTATATTTGCATATGCGTGAGATGTAGTGATGTATCAGACTTATTTGGATATGAATACGAGACTTATGTTTTGAAGAAAATTATGAACATGATGTATGTACTTATGATTTTGATGTCGATTGTGAATATGATCTTGTAAACTGCCTGAGGAATGTCATGAAAATATTATCTGAGCAGGTTGATGCTTAGTGTTGATTGAGTGATGTGTATATATAATTAAGCTGATAATAAAAAGTTTTTAACATGATCTATTTTCAAGTGTCTGCCACTTATGAAAATTTGTTGGGGTTCTCTAGCATTTTATGGAGCGCTACATAAAGACTAGTAAACCTCTATCCGATTACCATAGGTGTGCAGGTGTGCTGTCGGTGGCCCCAGAGAGAAGGGGGAGCTGATACCTGCATTGCTTCAAATTTATAAGGAAGCAAGCACCGGTTGAGAGCGACAAATCAATCCAATCCAACAGATTGAATTAGTCCAACGGTCAGTCAACAAATCAAAACAAATCAAAAAGACAAACATAGAGATGTATAAGACAAAAAACTGGTCAACGAAATAAAAAGACTTATCTCGATGTCAGTCAATCAGTCAAACAGCTTATAAAAAGACTTATCTCGGTGTCGGTCAAATGACTTATCAAGGTCAATCAGTCAAATGACTTATCAGGAAAAGAAAAATAAAAAAAGGATAAAAATCTTACTTATCACGTGCGCATCCGTGAGAGCCAACAGACGGGATTTGCACCCCCCTGCGCGTGATTATCTTGGCGTCGGTCAATCAGTCAAATGGCTTATAAAAAGACTTATCTCGGTGTTGGTCAATCAGTCAAACGGCTTATAAAAAGACTTATCTCGGTGTCAGTCAAATGACTTACCAAGGTAAATCAGTCAAATGACTTATCAGGAAAAGAAAAATAAAAAAAGGACAAAAATCTTGCTTATCACGCGCATCCATGAGAGCCAATGGACGGGATTTGCAACCCCTGCATGCGATTAATAGGTTTTCAAAATCGGCTTCACTGATCTGCATTGGGCTTGGCCCGACTCGCGTTTGCGTAAGCTTTCTCACAACCATTCAACCAAGCAAGAAAATAATATATATATATGTAAGAGTAGATTAGATGGTTTTTCCATGTGGGACTAAAAGAGTGGTTTCATAAGAAAAAGAAGGAAAATTTTTAGATGTTGGAATATAAAAATTTTCAACACGTATAAGAGTAGTTTTGATGCGGTGGGCATCAAGAGTACTGACATAGGAGAGCGGTGGAATCCGGGGGGGGGGGGGGGGGGGGGGGGGGGGGAGGAGGATGTGATCGGATATAATATACATTTTAAAGCCTACTTCCTTTGCACTAGGTTTTCTTCTCTCTATTTTTCTTTCTTCTAATTTAATTCAATCGAGTTCATTCGGTTGGATATTTTCTTATGTTTTATCATCTTGATCAGTAGATTAGTGTAATCCCCGGGATTACGTACCTACTCGCGAGAGTTGATCGCGAGATCAAAAACGATTGATGCCAGGGACTCCTGCAGTTGCGCGAGGTGTTTAAATTTTAAATCACCCCGTAACAACCGGAGTCCCGAATCCCTTAATCTGAGGAGTCTGCGTCACCCTTAAAGGAAAAAGCAAACGCTTAATTCCCATCATCCTCGTGCGCGCGTCTGCTCCTGGTAAGTCCCTCTATCCATGCCAGAGAAAGAGAGAAAGAGAGAGAGAGAGTCGGATGCGGAGGAGGCCACGGCTTCCTTCTCCTGTGCCGATGCTGGTTCGGGCTCGGCGGCGTGTCCATCGCCTCGCTGGCCTGAGCGACGGTCGATGACCTCCACCGGCGCCGAGCGTGTGTCCGATGGAGGTCCGCCGCGGCAGATGAATGGGAGAAGGAGAGAAATTAGAGAGAGAGAAGGAGGGAGTGGCTGGCCGCGGCGGTGATCGGCTTTGGTTCAACCATCGGCGGTCGAGCCACCCCGAATTTGGCCGGCCGTGCCGCCGGCATGCCTCCTAGCCACCGCGGATCATGAGAGAGAAAGGAGGAAAGAGAGAGAAATTGGAAAAAGAGAGAGAAAGGGAAGGCCAGCCGCAGCGGCGATCGGCTCTGGTCCGGCCACCGGCAGCCGAGCCACCCCGAATTTGGCCGGTGGTGGCCCTGGCCACCGGCACGGAGTAGCCCCTGTTTCGTTTGAAACAGGGGAGCAGCAGAAAAAAAAAAAGGGAAGAAGCTTGGGCCAGCTGGGCTGTCAGTGATTTGGGCCCTGTTGGGCCGATTCAAGAGCTCTGTTTGAACAGCATTTTGGGCCCTGTAATGGGCCAAAAATGGCAAAATAAAATTATGGCCCGAATCAAGATTGATTCTAGTTTCTTGGGTTATTCTACTTCCCCATTTGGGCAAATAGGTTGAGAGATATACGAGCCCAAAGTTGGGCCTATGGATTAGTCTGGGTAGAATTTAAGAGTCACTGTATTATTCAGATTTTAGAAACTTAATGGTGTAAAATGATGCCGTAGGTACCCAGGTGTCCAAATAACTGGTTACCATTTGGGATTTGCGTACTGAGGTAAGTAAGCCAAGTATTATAATTTATAAATTATTTAATTCATAAATCGTGAATTTATAATTATGCATATTTGAAATATGAAAAATGAAGTTTCATTTATTAATTAGTGCCATCAATTTACAAATAAGTATTTGTTATGACTATTGTAGCAGATAATATTTTGCAAGATATGGCTTATATGTGTATATGCAAAATTATAATTATGTTAATCTTGCAAAATTATGTTGGTACTATCGAGATGATAATATGCAATTATGATAATGACATTGAAATTACTTGTATGTGTCGCCGCGGTTCTCATATGATATGAAATGTCAAATGATACGTGACCCACCTCCACAGGAAGATATATGGGGGACATATGAGTGATACAGATTATGATATGGCATAACGGTACCAGGACCCTTCCTCTTAGGGGACATTTAAGAGTGATACAATATATGAGTATTGTAGGGCCATGGGACACATAAGAAAACAATGAAGTATAAACAGTGATTTGTTTACATTGCATTTTAGTATTTATTGTTTAATTAAGCTTCCAAATTATTTGAGCTGATGAGATGAATGTGCTGATAGCATGATAATAAATTAAAAATTTGAATTTGTTATTAGGCTTACTTATTGAGTGTGAGCTCATATAATTCTCACAATGTTTTTTCAGAGCCTCAGGAATGAAGAAGGATAATTGGGATAGATGGAGCTTTTATTAAATAGACCATTATATTGATAAGTTCAGTATTGCTTGTGTGTAGGGCTGTAGCCCAAGACTGATAATTATGGTTTGTAATAAATCATGGATTTGGAATTTTTATTTTATATTGATTTATGTGAAGTTCGAGACGCCTTGCATGCCTGGCATGCGGCGGGTTGTCACCCTAGCTCAAATTTTGGGTCTGGGGCGTGACAGCTTTAGTGGTATCAGAGCCTGGTTATGACATTAGGGACACATACATGATGACACTTTAGGCAAAATACTAGGATGACATTGAGACAATTATAAATTAAAGGAATTTCAGATATTATGCTTTGAAAGCCTGACATTTAAGTTTACCATGATATTAATTACAACTAATTTATCAGGAGATAGGAATGGCACGTCGCACTAGAAGTCACAAAATGATGAGGGTTCCCAGGTTGGTAATGCTGGCCAACCGGAGGTCTGGAAGCCGGAGGTGCTGCCCCTGCCAATTCAGTCGGGACTGATCAGCAGCACTCCAGACCGAGATGCTTCAGGTTCTCTCGGGTATGGCGCAGTCGATGCGGGACATGCAGCATCAGATTCTGCAGGCTTTGTCCACTCAGTCTGCCCCTCTGTTCCAGACTCAGCCTGTTCCAAGACTCAGCCTGCCCTACTGCTCCACAGACCCAGCCTACTCCATCTCAATCCTGGATAGGGGTTGGCCGCAGCTTTGCAGACTTCAAGAAGTTTGCCCCTGCCCCTTTCTCTGGATCCACCAACCCTGTTGATGCTGAGCGGTGGGTGCGAGACATGGAGAAGGCTTTTATGGCCCATGGTAGTCAGGATATGGAGCGGATCAGATTTGCCACCTATCTTCTCCAGGGAGAAGCCTATGATTGGTGGTTAGTTGAGGAGCAGCGTTGGGGTTTAGAGAGATTCTTCGACAAATACTTCCCCAGGAGTGTACAGAGACAGATGGAATCAGAGTTTATCAAATTGGAGCAAAAGGATCTTTCTGTGGCCCAGTATGAAGCTGAATTCACCAGGTTGGCCCGTTTTGCTCCAATATTGTGACCAATGAAATGGCCAAGGTCACCAGATTCACTGAGGGACTGCGACCCAGACTGAGGCAAGCAGTCAATGCATTTGAGCTTCTCACTTACAGTGCTGTGGTGAATAAGGCCTTGGTGATTGAGAGGGATATGAATGCTGTTCAAAAGGATTGGGAGCAGCGGAAGAAGAGAAAAGGGCCTACTTCTGGCCAATCCTCTGCTCAGGCCAAGAAGAAGGGTGCACATCAGGCCCCAGCTGAACCACAGAATAAGGAGACTCGTTGCATTCATTGTGGTAACTCCCACCCTGGAAAGCCTTGCCGCAGATGACTGGTGCCTGCTTTGTCTGTGGGAAAACTGATCACAAGATTGCTACCTGTCCCTTTCGGAAGGATCAAAGCCTTCTTCAAGTCAAGGATGAGCCAGCAACAGCAGCAGCCACCGAGGACCCAGGGAAGGGTCTTCAACCTCACTCAGCAGGACGCTGCCGCCTCTAATTCTGTGGTGACAGGTATACCCTTTAATGTTATATCTAGTATTACATTCTTATCTAGTGCAATGCATTGATAGTTAATTAAAGTTAGGTTCAATCCTTAATGTTAAAACAAATTACACTTATGTCCAGGAATGATTAAAGTAGGTACTGCTTATGCTCAAACTTTAATTGACCCGGGTGCCACGCATTCTTTCATATCTGACATCTATCTTGACAAGAATGCATCATTGACACCTATTCCTCTGGAGCAAGAGTTGCATATTGCTTTCCAAATGGAGATGTTATGAAAGTTGACACAGTATGCAAATCTTGCCCAATTGTCTTGGAGAATAGGAGGTTGAATGCTGATCTCATTGTCCTTCCACTGAAGTTTTTCGATGTTATCCTTGGAATGGATTGGTTGGCCTCCTATCATGCTTCAGTAGACTGCTTCAGGAAGATTGTCAACTTCAAAATTCCAAGTCAGCCTGAATTCAGTTTTATTGGTGGTCAGAAACACCTAGCCTCAGTGTTCATATCAGCGATGCAGGCTGGAAAGTATCTGATGAGTGGTGGTCAAGGATTTCTTGCTGTAGTCAAGGACCTTCAGCAGGAAGAGACCAAGTTGGAGGATATTCCTATAGCTCGAGAATTCCCTGTCTTCCCTGAGGATTTGACTAATTTACCTCCTGATCGGGAAGTCGAGTTCTCTATTGATCTAGTTCCTGGAACTGGACCTATATCAAAGGCCCCTTACCGTATGGCCCCGGCTGAGCTAAAGGAACTGAAGGATCAATTGCAGGAGCTCCTAGATCGGGATTTATTAGACCCAGTGCTTCTCCTTGGGGTGCTCCAGTTCTATTTGTTAAGAAGAAGGATGGCAGTCTTCGACTCTGCATTGATTACCGGGAAATCAATAAGGTAACAGTGCGAAATAAGTACCCTCTGCCGAGGATTGACGACTTGTTTGATCAACTCCAAGGAGCCCGGATATTCTCAAAGATTGATCTCAGGTAGGGTACCATCAACTCAAAGTCAAGGAGGGGGATGTGCCAAAGACAGCATTCAGAACCAGATATGGCCACTATGAGTTCTTGGTGATGCCGTTTGGGTTAACTAATGCCCCAGCAGCATTCATGGACTTAATGAACAGAATTTTTAAACCATATCTGGATCAGTTTGTGGTGGTTTTCATTGATGATATTCTGATATATTCCAAGAGCCATAAGGAGCATGAGGACCACCTGAGGATTGTGCTACAGATTCTTCGAGAGAAGAAGCTTTATGCCAAGCTGCAGAAGTGTGAATTTTGGTTGGATCAAGTATCTTTCTTGGGTCATATAATCTCTAAAGATGGTGTATCTGTGGACCCGAAAAAGATTGAAGCTATCATTAGCTGGAGCCGACCTTCCAATGTGGCAGAAGTCAGAAGCTTCTTGGGGTTAGCCGGGTATTACCGTAAATTTGTGGAGAATTTCTCTCGCATTGCTCTACCCCTAACTCGCTTAACCCAAAAGCGAGTGAAGTTTGACTGGACAGTGGAGTGTGAGAAAGTTTCCAGGAGTTAAAGCAGCGCCTGGTGTCAGCTCCCATTCTTGTTCTTCCGAAGGATCTGAAGGTTTTACTATATATACTGATGCCTCTCGGAAAGGATTGGGATGTGTTTTGATGCAGAATGAAAGAGTGATAGCTTATGCCTCCAGACAACTGAAACCTTATGAGCAGAATTATCCTACTCATGATCTGGAATTGGCTGCTGTGGTTTTTGCTCTGAAGATTTGGCGGCATTATCTATATGGAGTGTCGTGTGATGTGTATACAGATCATAAGAGTCTAAAATACATCTTCACACAGAAGGAGCTGAATTTAAGGCAGAGGAGGTGGTTGGAACTATTGAAGGATTATGACCTGAATCTACAGTATCATCCTGGGAAGGCCAATGTAGTAGCTGATGCTTTGAGCAGAAAATCCTCTTCTGAGTTAGCTGCTATGATTACTTCCCAGCCTCACGTATTGAGAGATCTGGAGAAGTGGGAGGTTGGTCTGAGAGTACAGCAGTCTGATGGGCTTGTTGCAGCACTTGTACTCCAGCCGACCCTAGTTGACAGAATCAAGTCCTCCCAGATGGAAGATCCAGATCTACAAAGGATTAAAGAAGTGTGCAGTCAGGAGTTCAGAATGAATTTTATGTAATGGAGGATGGATCCCTGAAATTTGAAGGAAGACTTTGTGTGCCAAACATTGAGGAGCTAAAGGCTGAAATTTTGAAGGAGGCTCACTACTCTCCTTATACTGTGCATCCAGGTGGCACTAAGATGTACAGAGACTTAAAGAAAAATTTTTGGTGGAAAGGTATGAAGAGGGAGATTGCTCAGTATGTGGCCAAGTGCTTGGTGTGTCAGCGAGTGAAGGCCGAGCATCAAAGGCCTGCGGGACCTCTTCAGTCTCTGATGATTCCACAGTGGAAATGGGAAAAGATTACAATGGACTTTGTGACTGGTCTGCCCAAAACTCCTAGGAGTAACGATGCAGTTTGGGTTATTGTGGACAGACTAACAAAATCAGCTCATTTCCTACCTTTCAGAGTTGGGGTCTCTAGTGAAAGATTGGCTAATTTGTATATTGAGCAGATCGTGAGACTCCATGGTGTTCCTGTATCTATTGTATCAGATAGAGATACCAGGTTTGTGTCCCAGTTTTGGAAGAGTCTTCATAAGGCCATGGGAACCAAATTAAACTTCAGTACTGCCTATCATCCCCAGTCAGATGGACAATCAGAGAGGACCATACAGATTCTGGAAGACATGTTGCGAGCCTGTGTGATGGACTTGGGTGGAGCTTGGGATAACCACTTACCTTTGGTGGAGTTTGCATATAATAATAGTTACCAAGCCAGTATCCAGATGGCTCCATTTGAAGCTCTGTATGGTAGGAGGTGCAGATCTCCTATATGTTGGGATGATGTGGGGAAAGAAATTGCTAGGCCCTGAGCTGATTCAGCAACAGTAGATAAGGTGCATTTGATCAGGGAGCGTCTTCGTACAGCTCAGAGCAGGCAAAAGAGCTATGCTGATGTCAGAAGAAGGGAATTGGAATTCCAGGTTGGGGACCATGTTTTCTTAAGGGTATCACCAACCAAAGATGTGATGAGATTTGGGATTAGAGGAAAGCTGAGTCCACGTTATATTGGACCTTTTGAGATCTTGAGCAGAGTCGGGAGGTTGCTTACAGCCTGGCACTGCCTCCGATTCTATCTGGGGTACACAATGTTTTTCATGTCTCTATGTTGAGGAAGTATATCTCTGACCCCAGCCATGTCATAGCATATGAGCCTATACAGTTGAGGAAAGATTTATCATATGAGGAGCATCCTGTGCGTATCGTGGACCGCAAAGATCAGGTTCTGAGACGGCGTACCATTCCCTATGTCAAGGTGCAATGGAGTAATCATTCTGAGAGGGAGGCTACTTGGGAACTGGAGGAAATGAAAAAGTATCCACAACTATTTGTATCTTAATATAGTTAATGATTAGCTACGACTGTTGACTTTTGAATAAACTTAGTTTGTGACAAAATTTGAATTTAATTTTCTCTAATGAAAGTTATCAATTTCGAGGCCAAATTTTTATAAGGAGGGGAGAATGTAATCCCCTGGATTTCTACCTGCTCGCGAGAGTTATCACGAGATCGGAAGATTGATAGGGACTCTAGTTGTGTTTGAATTTTAAATCACCCGTAACAACCGGAGTCCCGAATCCCTTGATCTAAGGAGTCTGCGTCGCCCTTAAAGGAAGAAGCAGACGCTTAATTCCCATCATCCTCGTGCGCGCTGCTCCTGGTAAGTCCCTGTCCATGCCAGAGAAAGAGAGAAAGAGAGAGAGTCGGAGCGGAGGAGGCCACGGCTTCCTTCTCCTGTGCCGATCTGGTTCGGGCCCGGCGGCATGCTCGCGCCTCGCCGGGCCTGAGCCGGTCGGTGACCTCCACCGGCGCGGCGTGCGTCCGGTGGAGGTCCGGCCGGCCATGGTGGCCGGCCGTGCCCATGGCGGAAGATGAAGGGAGAAAGAGAGAAATTAGAGAGAGAGAGGGAGGCGCGGCTGGCTCTGGTCCAACCACCGGCGGCCGGGTCGCCCCGAATTTGGCCGGCCGTACCGCCGGCACGAGCCGCCGCGGATCATGAGATAGAAGGGGGAAAGAGAGAAATTGGAAAGAGAGAGAGGGAGGGTCGGCCGGGCCGGGCCACCCCGAATTTGGCCAACGGCAGCCCTGGTTGCCAGCACGGAGTAGCCCCTGTTTCGGTTGAAACAGGGGAGCAGCAGAAAAAAAAGGGGGGAAGAAGCTTGGGCCGACTGGGATGTCAGTGATTTGGGCCTATTGGGCCGGTTCAAGAGCTCTGTTTGAGCAGCATTTTGGGCCCTGTATGGGCCGAGAATGGCAAAATAAAATTATGGCCCGAATCAGATTGATTCTAGTTTCTTGGGGTAATTTTACTTCCCCATTTGGGCAAATACATTGAGAGATATTCGAGCCCAAAGTTGGCCCGTGAAGTGGTCTGGGTAGAGTTTAAGAGTCATTTATTATTCAGATTTTAGAAATTTAATAATGTAAAATGATGTTGTAGGTACCCAGGTGTCCAAATAGCTGGTTTATCAATTGGGAATTTGCGTACTGAGGTAAGTAAGCAAGTATTATAATTTTATAATTATTTAATTTAAATCGTGAATTTATAATTAGATGCAACTGACCATGTATATGACTATTGTAGCAGATAATAAAGATATTGCTTATATGTTATATGCAAATTATAATTATGTTAATCTTGCAAAATTATGTTGTACTATCGTGATGATAATATGCAATTATGATAATGACATTGAAATTACTTGTATGTGTCGCGCGGTTCTCATATATGAAATGCCAAATAATACGTGACCCACCTCCACAGGAAAGATATGATATACATCTGTAAGATGTGTTCTGATTGATTGTGATATGGCATAACGCTGGTACCAGACCTTTCCTCTTAGGGGACATTTAAGAGTGATACAATAGATGAGTGTTGTAGGGCCGTGGGACACATAAGAAAACAATGAATGTATAAACAGTGATTTATTTACATTGCATATTCTAGTATTTATTGTTAATTAAGCTTCCAAATTATTTGAGCTGATGAGATGAATGCTGATAGCATGATAAATTTAAAATTGAAAATTTTATGAAATTGTTATATAGGCTTACTTATTGAGTGTGAGCTCATATAATTCTCACAATGTTTTTTAGAGCCTCAAGAGTAAAGAAGGATAATTGGGATTGATGGAAGCTTCTATTAAATAGAATAAGATCCACTAATGGTGTAACCCCTTGTAGCCCAAGACTGATAATTATGGTTTGTAATAAATCATAAATTTGAATTGAATGGTTTTTATTGCTTTATATTGATTCATGTTTTGAAATTCAAGATGCCTTGCATGCTTAGCATGCAACGGATTGTCACCCTAACTCAAAATTTTTAGATATGGAACGTGACAATTAGTATTCTTTTCTTTTCTATTTTTTTAATAAGTTTGAAAGAATGATCCTTCCTTATATTATATTTTTAATATTAATATTTTCTTCTTTTTTTTTTTGAGAGAGAGAGAGAGAGAGAGAGAAAAGCTACATATTTACCGTTAGAATTATTCCTTGAACTTATTTTTGATTGAGTTCCAGCGGTTGCTAGTCGCTACTTGCTAATAATGTTAACAAAAGTCTCTACTCTATACATGATGTAGTACATAGTTCTCTCCAAGTTCTTCATAATAACGTACGATATAATGTCTCGAACATTTATAACATTACTCTAAAAAAATGGTTTGATATGAAGAAAAAGATAAATAAGTCAAAAAATTTACGTTAAAAGAAGGATAAAAAAAGAAAGATTTAAAATCTTTACTTCTTAAAAAAAAATATAACTCAAAATTAAATAGAATAAAAAAATTATATAGCCAAGTCTAATTAATTTGGAATTAAGGTTTTCTTTTTTCTGCTGAATTAATTATGTTTTTCTGTTAATTGACACCTGGGCTCTGCTGCTTGCTTTTCTGAATTGATTTTTAAAATTTAATGTTTCTCAGATTGAATGTTTCAGCAGTATCGCTTGAAGAGTGTTAAGCTTAGTTTCATCAGCATGTTGTTTACCTCCAGAGGCCATTTTGTTTAAAGAAACCGTTCAGGGTGACTTGTGCTGTGTTCATGTAATTTTTACTAATTTTCTATTAAGTTACTTAGACAAAAAAAAAATAAGGATTAGTTCATCTTGATTAATGGTTAAAATTTTGTTATGGCTTTGTTGAATGATGCAAATTGAGCTGGTTATCATGTTGGGTTCATGATTCCATACGTTGCAAGCATTTAAATACATTCTCTTACCAACACAAAACTGATGCACCAAGACTTTGTCTTGTCCATTGTTGCTATTTCAGTTGCTCGAGTGAGTGAAAAAGACAATGTTATCAAATAACTGGCCTTTTTTGTTCTTCTTTTTTCTTTTTTGTGATTTGGTCAGATGGTTCAGAATTTTAAGCATCTCCAAGGTGAGGGTGAATTGGCTCAACGTTTTGGAAGCCTCAACTCCAAAATGAAATTGGGTAACCTTTCTTCCATCTTTTCTCTGTTTGTAGTAGTTATCTTTGTTAGGTTGGCTCCCATGTTTAAAAACACTTGCCTTTTCCAAAGCTTGATCCAAAATTGTAATGAAAAAAAAAAATTTTTGTCTTCTCATTGAGGAGGACTCTACTACGATTATCCGATAGATTCGGCAGAATTTTTATTATTACATTTCTAGCAATTCTTTACTCCATATATCTGGACTATCCTTCGAAAGGCTCATACTGTCCAAATTTTACATGTTTACCATGAAGCTAATGCTGCGGTAACTGGGTGGCGACCTCTGTGACCTATCACTCCAATTTTTGGATATGGAGACAGAAAGATCCCTGTCTCATTGTTCTAAAGCA
Source organism: Calamus simplicifolius (assembly GCA_900491605.1). Classification (NCBI taxonomy): domain Eukaryota; kingdom Viridiplantae; phylum Streptophyta; class Magnoliopsida; order Arecales; family Arecaceae; genus Calamus; species Calamus simplicifolius. The sequence continues at coordinate 37,699 of UESW01002839.1, read as the reverse complement.
GCTTCTTTTTTCTGATGTATCAAGGCTGACTCATATTAGACATCATGATCATCCCTTTTTATCAAAAAAAAAAAAACGTTCTACTGACCCCTTTACTGTGTTTGCCAAGTTCATCACTTACTTTAGTGGCTGAACATAGATTTGAAAGTTTAAAATAAAAAATTTAAGCTAGCTGGATCATGGAATGAACCAATTTATGGCCCTTCGTTTTTAATTTCAATGTACAATATCATCAAAGATGCACCAATGGTCAGTTACCAAGCCTTATTCTTCTGTTCCTTGGATGCCAACATTCCTTAGTTTTTGTTCTATTCATTCCTACCACACCTCGTATGCTGTACCATTCCCTCCCTTTCTTCCTAGACTAATATTTAAAAAAAGAGTCGCCATATTTGCAAAGAATAACTAGGCCAATGTATTGAGTTTTATACTTGAAAGTAGGTTGATAGCCGGTACATAACTATAATCACATCTTATAAATATAAATTTAATAGAGATATGAATATATTTTCAAAGAATTCCAATAGTTATTAAGGTTTCTACCATGTCCATTGATAATTTCCTAAGAGCCTTTGAAATTTGGTAGCTTCTTTGACACCTTTGGTTCCCTTCTTCACTCTCTAAGTTTAGAAATGGATTTTTTACTTTTGGGTGTTGCAGTCTCAGTGTGGACCTCTTTGCCTTGAATACAATACGCTTGGATTCTTAACATGATATTATTATTATTATTATCGGAGATAAGTTCTTGAGGAATCACAGTGTAGTGAGTATTTTTCTGGTCAAATTTAAGTTCTTTTTTTCTATTTGATTCACCATCAAAAGAATAAACATAAACAAAAAATTTACGATTGAAATTATTGTTTCATCTATTGATATTTTCAACCGATGGTTTTTAAGCAAGTGTATGTTTGTGTGTTTCTTTTGTAATCTTTTAGGGAAGTAATAAGGTTTTTAATTTGAAACAGAGAAGGAAGACCCTTGATGATTTTAATTATTATATAATAAAAATTATATCTTCTTCCAGGAAATCCTAATGGTGAACCGTTTAACCTAACAATTATCACACATTTGTCAAGGTGCTAATTGTGAATTAATAGCTAGTGCTCCATAGCAAGGAAAAATTAATAATTGTTATGACTAAATCCCAAATCCGAAGCGAGTAAAGAACTCTTTTCCCATATCCAATGACTAATAACCGGTTATCCAACCGTATGTACATATTATATAATTTTTTTATATTATAATTAAAATTAAATACTAATAATAATAATATAATTATATTATTTAAAAGTTATTTTTATATAAATAATTAAATTAATTATTAACTCAACTCAACTCATCTAAGTTTTTTTTTTTTTTTTCAACTATATGAGATCGGCTACATGAATATACTTCTCTACTCTTCTCTATTTAAGACCAAATCGATATTTAAATTATAAATAGATATTTTTTTAATTTTTTTTATTTATATTGATTTAGATCTATTTTATTTTATTCATCAGTAAAGATCACCTTTTTTTTAATCTAAGATCAATATTTTATATATCCAAACCATAACAATTAATTTTCTTTCATTTTATGTTTATTTTAATTCTATTTATATATTTTTAAATGCATATATTATACTTAATTTATTTATATTATTTTAATATTATTTAACACCATATTCCATATAGCTAACATAATAGCAAATTTATAATTTTTTTATTAAATTATTACTTAATCTCATAAAATTTATTGAAAAAATCTATCATTTGAAACGGTTGAAATCAAAGTAAATCGATTTTTTTTTTTTTTGATTCCGCATAGGGATAATCGATTTGATTTTTATTTTTATTTTTAAAGATTAATTTAAATTTATTTTTAAAATATCTTTAAATCGATTCAATCCATATGAAGCTAGAAGAGAAGGAAAGCTCTGTTGAGATAAAAAGAAAACAATCACAAGAACAAGGATAAAAAATAAAAATAGAAAAATAAAAAAGATTCCTAAGCATTCATGTTTTTTCTTCAAAAAAACCAAAACAAACTACGCTTCGCATTAAATTAAAAAAAAAAATCACTCTCTCTGGGAAAGAGGGGAGGACGCGGTTCCTTTCACACTAGCCGCAGCAGGGAGGCGGAGGCGGAGAGAGTGACGACGGCAGCTGCGGATCTGGAGACAAGAGAGGGGGCGGCAGAGGGCTTGTGCGACGGGGGAGGGAAACGCGTTTCGCGCTCTCAAGCAACATTCATCCAATGAAGAAACATAAAGAGGATGAGCAAAAAAAAAATAAGGGAAAAGAGGGAAACGCGGCTCCTTTCACACTAACCGGAGCAGAGCGGCGGAGACGGCGAGAGTCACGAAGGCGGCTGCGGGGGATCTGAGGACAAGAGAGCGGGAGGCGGAGGACTTGTAGGAGAGAGGACGGGAGGGCGGGGGGAGGGGCTCGGCCCTGACGGTGAGCTTCATCCCCTGGTAGCAGTAGCCATAGCTACAGATGAAGTAGTAGCGCTTTGTGTGGTTGAGCTCGAAGGCGTAGCTCCTTCCCTTGCTGTAGTTGGAGATGGGGTTGGACGCGTCGCACTTGTTGTACGCCGCCTCGTCCACCTGCACCACGTCCGCCCTCCCCGATTGGTAGTAGAACACTGCAAGGAAGCCAGATCAGCACCAAGACGAGCTATACCTTTTAGATCTGGTCGCAAATGAGATGGACATGTAGATAGATATCTCTACGCACCAAGCCAGTCGCCGACGTGGAAGGGGCGGTGCTTCTTCTCCCATTCGGTGTAGTTGACGTCGGAGTTCCAGCCCTTGGAATCGCCCACCTTGAACATGTCGGCAGAGACGGCGGCGAAGGCCAGGAAGAGGAGGAGCAGGAGGAGGAGGAGGATAGGCCTCGCCACCGCCATTGGCCTCCGCGATGCTTTCATCGACCACCGTGGATTGGGGAAGAGAAGCGGATTATATCTCCCAAAGCTCCCTCACTTTTTTCCTTTTTTCCTGGTTTCTTTGTCGGTATGCCCCGGCCTGGGAGCAGCGACAGAGGCACATGGGGGGAGCGGATGATGTTTAAGCCCTTTTTTTCGAATCGTGGGGCCACCGTCGCGTTGCAACCCTATACGAAATTTCGCCACCGTTGTTTGGTTTGGGCCCTCACCAAAATAAACGGGGGGCGAAATAAGAACGGAAATGATAAAAGTTCTTGGTCCCTTGGGACGATCGTTCGGATCACAGCCGTCAAAGAAAACCGTCTAAACTAAAAAATAAATTCCATCCGAATCATGATTTCATTGTGTTTACGTTGATTTTTTTTTAAAGATTTCACTGCAAAAGTTTTTTGAAACCACAATTTAGATATTTAAAAAATTAATATATTATATATATATATTGGATTGGATTGCATGAGATAGAGTTTTTTTTTTGTGAATAATTATATTATCATTTAATTATATAAAATTCATTATAAAAATTAAATTGATAAATTAAACTAAAATTAAATTTCTTGGTTTGGCTATGTTTCATTTATTGAAACGGTCGTTCTCGCTTCTATTTTGATTTTAAAAAATTAATTTAAATTAATTTGGTTTTTAAAATATCTTTTAATTAGCTTGATGGTACATACATCTAATTTATATTATATTCCTATCTAAAGAATCCTAACTCAATTCGATCTTATATTCCTATCTAAGGCTTTGTTCAATCTTTTGAGGAAAAAAAAGGAGAGAGTAAAAAGAAGAAAAGGGATGGAAGGGGAAGAAAGGGTTGTTCTTCTTTTCTTGTTTGAAGAGGATAGAAGGGAAAAAAAAAGGTAATATCAATTATCTTGTTTAGATAGATAGAAAAAAAAAGGAAAAAAGTTATGAGATAATTTGTTGGCCCATATAGCAATCCAAAAGGGGGTGAATTGGGTTCTTAAAAATTTTGGCGCTTAAAAATAATTTCACAATTGATAGTGCACAAGAAAATATGCAATGAGTGTGATACTAAGAATGCCAAGCAGAATATAAAGATAGAGTAGAGAGAAAAAGAGACAAGCACGACAAATACAAAGGTTTATAGTGGTTCGATGTTAGCTACACCAACATCCACTCCCAAGCAACTCTTGGGCCCACACTATAATCACCCAATCGAGTTGTTTTATAAGCTCACAATCCAAACTTGTTGTTTTAACAATGAGATCACAACGAACCTAGCCGGTTTTCATAGGCTCACCAGCATACAAACCTATCACAAGCTACCTAGCTTACACGCACGAGGCTAACCTGCCTCCCCTATTCAATCACCTGATTGAATCAATAATCAAATGTAATAAGAGTAAGGTTACAATAGAGAATCAGCTCCTCAAATGAGCAAATAATCAATATAAATGAGATAGAAATAGAAGAGCTTGATTTAGAAGATTTCTGAAGTTGAGATTTTTTCTTTTCCTCTTTTCCTCTTGATGATCTTCCTCAAAATAATTGAAACTTTGGAAGATTCGTTGATGTAGAGGATGTTGAAGAACTAGGGCTCTTTGCTTCTTTTTTGATTTGATAGAAATCCTTCAAACTTGGCTTTTGAATGCTTTGGATTTCTCTAAACTCTTTTTCGAATACTTGGGATTTCAAATCTAAACTTTTTCTCTTTTATTTTTCTCTTCTTTTTTTTCTCTATTTTTTTATTTTTTAAAATGATTAAAGCTCCCTTTTATAATTTTCTTAATCCATCTTTTGATAAAAACTAGCCGTTAATTGTACTTGTAGATGTGTTTAGCATGAAAGAGAAAGAAACGTTGAGGATTATTTGGAAAAAGATAACTTCTAGAGTCGTATCTGGCACTTCTGAAATTCGCTTCTAACATATTAGAGTCGGCTCTAATCTGGCATGGAGTCAGCTCTAAGTTGGGATGAACAATATAGTAATATCCATTGTCGCAGAGTCGGCTCTAACTTTTCGTGGGATCGATACATCGCATGCAGAGTCGGCTCTAAATTTAGGAGTCGACTCTAATTGTGCCCCAAAAAATATAGTCTCTATTTTCATATTAGAGTCAGCTCTAATCTCTGAAGGAGTCGGCTCTAATTTGATGCAGAAAAAAGGTTCTCTGTTCTCATATTAGAGTCGGCTCTAATCTCTGCGAGAATCAGCTTTAATCATGCCGAAAGTGCCAACTGTTTCGATACGCTTGGAGTCGGCTCTAATCCATTTAGAGTCGGCTCTAATGTCTGAACTTGACACTTGACACTATAATTGGATTCAAACTCAATTTTTTTGGATTTTGAATAATTAAATATTTTAAATTCCTAAAATACTTAATCAAACTCATTAGTATCATAAGAGATATACTCATATGGTTTTTGTTATACATCAAAATCAATAATTGGGTCAACAATCTCTCCTTTTTTATGATGATAAAAACATTGAGTATATGCATAACCAATTAAAGCATAAGTAGCAAATAAACAACTTCTTTAATCAAAGTGATAATAATCAGAATTTTAACAACTTTATTTCATTAAATCAACAATGATTCATGCTTTACAAATTTCAAAACTTACTTCAAATTATCAATTCAGATACATTCAAACTAATTCAAACAAGCTCTTAATTAAACCCCCCTAAGTAAGACAGCTCCCCCTGTATATGTGTAGACTACTTAAATACTTAAAGTTCATTTAAAATCCATATACATATACAACTCTCTCTCCCCCTTATTTGTTATCAACAAAAAGGTTAAGAGAGTATAGGGTAGTCTTTGCTCAGATTGGGATACAAATCAATCAGAATAAGATTCAAACATCATAGAATTTCAAAAAGATCAAAGCAATTTCATTGAGTCAAAAATATCATTCATACATAATCTGATACCATGATTACAAAGTAGAAATGAAGTATAAAGCAAATACAACATTTCAACATCATAACTAGAAGACATAAAATAACAACAACATATTGTAACTTTCAAAACTATCTAAGTACAATATGTGAAATCCTAAATTCTAAAGATAATCTAAGATTGATTGGATTGATTGGTTGGATTGGTAGAACTAGCTTGGCTTGGCTTGGCTTGGATCAGCAGGCCAGAAAAGGAAACTTCAAATATTTAAAAGTCTCTTTAATTCAGTAAGATCTCTTCCATTCCTTTACAAAATTCCTTCATCAAATTTTCAATTGCTTCTGATGCATTCTTGATGTTGACTTGAAGTTCTTTAGAAGACTTTGCATAAACATCTGATTCTTCTACAATTCCTTTAACTTTATTCAGAATGTATTGCAATTCAATCTTCAAGCCCTCAACAGATGAAGTGATTGAACTTTCAACCTTTTCAACTTTCTCTTCTAAAATATAAATCAATTGCTTTATGTTTAAGAAATGATCCCTGAAGCTCTCGTTTAATCTCTTTTCTTGCTCAACCAAAGCAGATTTCATTACTTCTTTGATTTATGCAAGCTACTTGGAGTAAAAACTGAAGAAACAAGGGAAGGTCCAGAAGGAGCTGCCGGTGCCAGTGGAGGTGATGAAGAACTTGGTCTAGAAGGAGGAAAAGATAAACCAGAAGCAGAAGGTCCAGCTGCTGAAGGTCCAGGAACCCCCTCAACAAAATCAATATTATCCGCTGCTCTGACTAGCATAGACACATCATATTGTCCTCTTTTTGCCATTGATCATTCAATTTTCTGAAGCTCATCGGATGGAGAGTGGAGATGTTGTAATAGTCTGTATGCCTTAGCTTCTTCTGTGGCTCATTTTTTAAAATATTCACACCTTGGCTCCTAAAGATCAAAGTCAATACCATCCCATATAGTAAAGTGGACCTTTTCTTAGTCCCGGCCTCTGCCATATACCCAATCATCATACTAGCCAAATTAATTGGATAACCATTAAGTACACAATCCATTACCATAAACATCTCTTTCAGACACATACTCAAATCTGCCAGTCTTTGAAAATAAAATTTTACTACAAATGTTATGTAACAGTCTTAATTTCAAAGACAGTTGATTGGCCATTACATCTTCAAAGTCAGTAACTTCTCTTCCCAACATCCTTGTCAAAGCTTCACCTCTATCACTATGTGATGTAGCAATCATTCCACTAACAGAAAATTTCAAAAGATTTTCAAGATTTTTGAAGTGATTAGAACTCAGGTTCTCTGACATAGCTAACCAGTCCGCCATCCCCTCTACTTACATTGTTGTAAAATTCTTTTACTAAAGCAGGGTAAGTAGGGACGTCTAGGGAACAAACTCTCTCCTAACCCATATCCTTTAACTGTCTACCAATAGAGAAACCTTCAGAGTCAAAGAAATGAAAGTCTACCTTTCTTCCCAATGTTATTTCCTTTCCAGCCACTAAGTCAACATGAGGTGAAGGAGGGGTAGGGATTGCACTTGGAGTTAAGAAGGAAGAGGTTGAAGGAGAGCATGGTGAAGGCGGCCTCATCGAATGTCGCACGAACGTCTCCCAGTGGTGACGGAGACACCAATGGCAGATGCACGGCATTTGGGGGCCATTGAGATCAGGGGAGATAAGAATCAAGGATCTTTGGAAGCTTAAGAGAAGTGGAAAGAAATTTGAAATGATTTGGAGTCAATTTGGTTTGGAGAAGAGTCGGCTCTGCCCTAGATATATCGAATGGGGACCACTTAGAGTCGGCTCCCAAAAAGTGTAGAGTCGGCTCTAAATCGCTAGCACAATCAGCACCCGAAATAGAGTCGGCTCCGACAGTAGCTAGAGTTGGCTCTAATGAGTAGATAGAGAGTCCAAATAATTAGAGTCGACTCCAACTCCAATAGAGTCGGCTCCACAACAGTTTTAGTAAAAACTAAGAGTTTCAAGGAATCTGAAACTTATCAAATTAAGCATCAAACTCTAGATAAATTTTTTCTTAAAGCATGGAGGATCAAGGAATCAAACATCTAGATGATTTTCCTTAGAAACATAAGAAGATTTTTAAGAAAATGTATTGAAATCTAGATAATCATTTTTAAGAATTTTAAAACTATTCTAATGGATCACAAACTCCTAATTCTCCTCTAAGATAACAAATTTTTTTTCACTTAAGGGTTTTGTAAATATATCAGCTAATTGTTCATCAGTACACATATAATCAAGACAAACATCATTCATGTTCTCTAATAAAATGTTGTCTTATCTCTATGTGTTTGGTTCTTGATTGTTGGCTAGGGTTCTTAGTTAAATTTATTGCGCTAATGTTGTCATACCTAATTAGAATTCTATCAAGTGTGATACCATAATCCTTAAGTTATCGCTTAATCCAAAGGATTGGAGCATAACAACTTTCAGCTGCAAAGTATTCAGCTTCAACAGTTGATAATGTAACTGAATTTTGCTTTTTACTAAACCAAGAGATTAAGTTAATGCCTAAGAACTGACATGCACCACTTGTGCTTTTTCTATCTAGTTTACAACTAGAAAAATCAGAATCAGAATATGCAATCAGATTAAATGGTGAGTCTCTAGAGTACAATAATCCTATATTTTTGTTCCACTTAAGTATCTAAAAATTCTTTTTACAGCAATTAGATGAGATTCTCTAGGATCAGATTGATATCTAGCACATAAACATACAACAAACATAATATCAGTCTACTAGCTATTAAGTAAAGTAAAGAACCAATCATACCTTTATAAAGCTTTTGATCTACTTTCTTACCATCTTTATCTTTGTCGAGTTTGCATGAAGGACTCATTGGTATGCCAAGAGGTTTAACAATTTTCATACCAAACTTTTAAGAATTTTCTTCATATATTTTATTTGGTTAATGAAAATTCCCTTTGTTTCTTATTTTATTTGGAGTCCAAGGAAGAAATTCAGTTCTCCATTATGCTCATTTCAAATGCTCTCCGCATTAACTTTGCAAAATCTTGACAAAGAAGATTGTTAGTAGCACCAAATACTATATCATCAACATAAATTTACTAATAAATCCTTTTCTTTTCTTTTCAAAAATAGGGTTTTATCAACATTACCTCTAGAAAAAATATTTTTAATCAAAAATTTACTAAGTCTATCATATCAAGCTCTAGGTGACTATTTTAAACCATAAGTGCTTTGTGTAGTTTAAAAATATGATTTAAAAATTTATGATCCTCAAAATTAGGTGATTGTTCAACATAAACTTTCTCATTTATAAAATCATCTAAAAATACACTTTTTACATCCATCTGAAATAAATTAATGTTCATGCAACATGCAAATGTAAGTAATAACCTTATGGCTTCTAATCTAGCAATAGATGCAAAGGTTTCATCAAAATCGATACATTCTTCCTGATTATATCCTTTTGCAACTAAACTAGCCTTATTTCTAATAATAATATCATTTTCATCTAACTTATTTCTAAATACCCATTTAGATCCTATAACTGGATAATCTTTGGGTCTATCAACTAGGGTCCATACCTTATTCCTAATAAATTGATTTAATTCTTTTTGCATGGCTAACATCCAATAATTATCTTTTTTAGCTTCTTCAATTGTTTTTGGCCCTATATGAGACACAAATTCAAGATGGTTATTGATATTCCTTGTTGGCCCAGATAGCAACCCAAGAGGGGGGGTGAATTGGGTTCTTAAAAATTAGCCCTTTTTAAAATAGTTTGCTTGAGATTAATGAGGGCAAATGCAAGATAACTATAAAGTGCAGTGAGTAAGATAGAGATAGATAAAGAGACAATGAGACACTGCAAACACAAAAGATTTTATAGTGGTTCGGTGTATCCAACACCTACGTCCACTCCCAAGATTCACTTGGGTCCACACTATAATCTCTCTAGATTACAGCCGAGTTGTTTTCCAAGCTCACAACTCAAACTTGTTGTTTTACCGGGTGCACAACGAACCCAGCTGGTTTTACTCGGGCTTACCAGCACAAAACCCTACACGTTGTTTTTCACGGGCTCACAACTAACCCAAGCTTAAACAAGCTTAAACCGAGGTAAAACTACCTCCTCTAGTTCAATCCCCCAGATTGAACTAGGCAAAAATAAGATAAGTTTGTGTGTGAATACAAAGCTCCTCAATGAGCAAATATACAAATTAAGAATAAGGTTTAGAAAAGCCTGATTTGAAGATAGGTTGGCTTTTGATCTTTTCTTCTTTTCTTCTTTTCTTCTTCTCCTTGCTGGATTGAATCAAGCCTCAGCTCCGATTCTTCGTGGTTGAAGCAGTTGAGAAGGGTTGAAAAGCAAGAAATGAATCTCCTTTCTCCAAGTTGGGAAATCCTCCAAGACTTTGATTTGAACGCTTTGGATTCCTCTTGAGCCTTTTGGAGTGGAGTGGATTTGAGCTAGAAGGTTTTCCTTTCAAGATTCAAGCTCACGGATTTTTGAAATGGGATTTGTCTATCTCAGATTTTCTTTGTTTTTCTTTTTTCTTCTTTTTTTCTTTTTTTTTTGAACAATAGACTCCCCTTTTTATAGATTTCTTTTACACCACTTTTGGAATAAAACTATCCGTTGGAGTGTACCTTGTATCAAAATATATCCGTTAGAAATGAGTAAAAATAGAAATATTACCGTTAGAGCTGATCTGGCAACTTTATTTTTCGTTCCAGGTGGGTTGGAGTCGACTCTAACTTTTCTGGAGTCGGCTCTAGCTCGAGGCGTTTTAAAATGATATTTCGGAGTCGTCTCTGGCTTTTCTGGGGTCGACAAGAAACTTTTCCGGAGTCGACTCTAACTTACCCGGAGTCGACTCTAGGTTGGAGCCAGAAAAATCGACTTTCTGCTTCGTCTGTGAGAGTCGACTCTAACAGTCTCGGAGTCGACTCTAATGACCGTGCCAGTTCCGGAGTCGGCTCTGTGATTCTCGGAGTCGACTCTAATGTCTGCAATTCTTACCTAGACATTAGATTCGATCCAGAACACATTGTAACTCCTGATTTTGATCTTTCAATAGTCTTATAGGCTGAAACACTAAATCAAAATCATCAGAGCCTTCAAAAATTATACTCAAATAGTTTTGTTAATCATCAAAATCATCAATTGGGTCAACAATCTCCCCCTTTTTGATGATAACAAAAACTTTGAGTATATGCATTCAAAAATTCAATCAAACTAAGGATTATAGTCATTTTAACTTTAAACCATTGAAATTAAGGTTTTGATGCCAATGTTCAATGTAAACTTTAAAATTGTACATGAGTTCAATATAATCCATCAATATTGAATTGTTAAACTTAATGTGCATAAGATTGTAAATGAGCTTTTTGTTAAGCTCCCCCTGCATTGAGTAGCTCCTCTTATATATAAACATCAAATTGTAACTGATAATCATTTCAATTCATTTTGCATAAACAATTAATTCTCCCCCTTTCTTTCTTTCTTTATGCATATATTAAATCCTATTCAATCTTTCTTTGCATATACACAACTATCTCTCCCCCTTTTTTGTTATTAGCAATAAGGAGAGTAAAAAAAATTTATAATCTCAATAAAGCATAGGAATCCAATCAATCAAAATTTGAAAATGTGAAATTGTATTTCATAAGCAAGAACCATTACATCAGTTGATTCATTTACATTTCAAAATGAAATACATTGGATATTCAAAAACTTCCTAAGTACAAACTATCAAACTCAAAAAAGATCAGATGTGCTTGAATACAATTTTCTTTAGATGACCTATTATCTCCATTACATCATCCTTTTGTGATTTCTTAAAATTTTCAAGGCAGGCTTCGATTTGAGAGACTGCAAGGTCAATATCCTTCTTCAATTGACCCGTTGCATGAACATATGATCCTGATCCATCGGCAATGCCTTCCATCCTTTCGAAGATCTTGTGAAGCTCAGCTCCAAAGGATTCTACAGAATTGCCTAAGGTAAAGGATAGCATGTCCAGTCTCGAATTTAGTTCTTCTTTCAACTGATTAAAGTCTTCTTTCAATTGATTAATTTCATTTGACCTGTGACTGTCATACTCAGCAAGTAAGCTTCTTAACTGATCAAGTTGTTCATTAGAAAATCTTCCAGAATTTGTTATAGGCTGATGTGGAGGTGATGGAATAGAACTCGGTCCGGCCTCCGAAGGTCCAGCAGAAGAAGGTCCCGCAAAAGATGAATCAGGGACTGATGGTCCCGCAGTAGATGGTCCCGGGATTTCTTCTAGTCTGGTTTCCTCTGCTCCATCCCTATCTGTTCTTTCCTCTCTCCTCATCCAAACACCATTTACTTTCTTGAATCCCATTCTATGAATAGTTGAAGTGCTGTAATAATCAGTGTGTCTCAGTTTTCTTAAAGGTTCATTTTCCATTATGAGCACACCTGGCTTCTAAAGACTAAGTGTCAGAATCATACCGTATGGCAGTGTTGATCTTTTCTTTGTAGCTGCCTCTGCCATGTATCCATCATCATGCCAGCTAAATTGACTGGCCTCCAGTATTATACAGTCCATTAACAAACGTCTCGCTCCGAGACATACTCGAATCTCCCTATTTTTGGAAATAAGATTCTACCACATATATTATGCAATAATCTGAGTTCTAGGTTCAACTGATTTGCAAAGATTCTTCGAACTCAGTCACATCTCTTCCTAGCATCCTTGACAGTGCACCACTTCTGTCATTAAGTTGACATTCCATTAAACCAACAGTGGGCATTTCTAATAGGGTTCCAAGAATCTCAGTTGTTACCGTAACCCTAGTTCCTCTTACTGTGCTTATCAATCCTCCTTCTCCTCTGCTTAATCCATTATAAAACTCCCTTACCAATGCTGGATATGTGGGTAAATCTAGTGAGCACACTTTCTCCCATCCCATATCCCTTAAATTTCTTCCAATAGAGAAACCTTCCGATTCAAATAAATCAAAATTAACTTTTCTCCCAGTGGTAATGGTCTTACCAGCTAATTGATCAACCTTAGGAGATGAGGGTGAGGTGGTGAATCCTCTTGAGTGGCCGAAGAGGAAGAAGGCGATGGTTGCCTCCGAACCGTGCGTCTCTCGTTGGAACGGATGCTCCAGCGACGAATCCGCGCCTCTTTGGAGCCATTGAGAGGATTGGAAGGTTAATCAAGGGTTTTGAGTAGATTTGGGGAAGTTGGAAAAGTTTTGGAGTTCTTTGGAAGGTTTAGGAGACGATTGGAATGATTGGGGGTCGACTCCGCCTTTTTATTTTTGACCTAGCTCGACTTAGAGTCGACTCCCGAAAACTGGGTGTCGGCTCCGAACCAGAAAATCTGTCAGCGCTCGTATTAGAGTCGGCTCCACAAAAGCCAGAGTCGGCTCTAATCACTTAGACAGAAAATCAAAAACTCAGGTGTCGACTCCGCAAACTGTCAGAGTCGACTCTAACAGTTTCAGAGATAAAAAATTAAGTTTCAAGATTTGAAACTATTCAAATTAATCATCAAATTATAGATTAAAGTTCTTTAGCAATTGGGGAAACAATGAATCAAGATCTAGATAGATTTCCTTATTGAAATATCAAGATTTTTCAAGAAAATGATGAAATCTAGATAGATGTCCTTAAGAGTTTCAGAAAACTATTCCAAAGGATCACAAACTCCTAATTCTCCTCTAAGATAACAAAATCTTTCTTCACTTAAGGGTTTTGTTAATATATCTGCAAGTTGTTCTTCAGTATTCACATAATCAAGACAAATTTCATTATTGGCTACATGTTCTCTTATAAAGTGATATCTTATTTCAATATGCTTTGTTCTTGAATGTTGAATTGGATTTTTAGTAAGATTTATTGCACTTGTATTATCACATCTTATGGGTGTCTTATCAAGTGTGATACCATAGTCTTCAAGTTGTCTCTTAATCCATAGGATTTGAGCACAGCAACTTCCTGCTGCAACATATTCTGCTTCCGCAGTAGATAATGCAACCGAATTTTGCTTTTTGCTAAACCATGAGATTAAGTTACTTCCTAAAAATTGGCATGCACCACTTGTGCTTTTTCTATCTAACTTGCATCCGGCATAATCAGAATCTGAGTATGCAATTAGATTTAATGTGGAGTCTCTAGAATACCATAAACCTACATTTTTTGTTCCACTTAAGTATCTTAGTATTCTTTTAACAGCTATTAAGTGTGATTCTTTAGGTTCTGATTGAAATCTAGCACATAAACATACAGAAAACATAATATCTGGTCTACTTGCGGTTAAATAAAGAAGGGATCCGATAATACCTCGATAATACTTTTGATCAACCTTTTTACCTTCTTCATCTTTGTCCAGCTTGCATGAAGGACTCATTGGTGTTCCGAGGGGTTTAATTGATTCCATACCAAATTTCTTTAAATCTCTCTTGTGTACTTTGTTTGGTTGATAAAGATACCCTCTTTGCTTTGTTTGATTTGAGTCCAAGGAAGAAGTTGAGTTCTCCCATCATGCTCATCTCGAATTCTCCCTGCATTAACTTGGCAAATTCTTGACATAGAGAATCGTTAGTAGCACCAAAAACAATGTCATCAACATATATTGTACTACAAGTAAATCTTTACTTTTTCTTTTCAAAAATAATGTTTTATCAACATTTCCTCTTGTGAAATCATTTTCAATTAAAAATTTACTTAGTCTATCATACCAAGCTCTAGGTGCTTGTTTCAAACCATATAATGCTTTGTGCAATTTAAAAACGTGATTTGAAAATTCGTGATCTTCAAAACCTGGTGGTTGTTCTACATAAACTTCTTCATTTATAAATCCATTTAAAAATGCGCTTTTAACATCCATTTGAAATAAATTAATGTTCATGTGACATGCAAATGCTAGTAATAGCCTAATGCTTCTAATCTAGCTACAGGTGCAAAGTTTCATCAAAATCAATACCTTCTTCTTGATTATATCCTTTTGCAACTAATCTAGCTTTGTTTCTAATTACTATGCCATTTTCATCTAGTTTATTTCTAAAAACCCATTTTGATCCTATTACTGAATGATTTTTAGGTCTTTCAACTAAAGTCCATACATTATTTCTTGTAAATTGATTTAATTCTTCTTGCATTGCTAACATCCAATTATTATCTTTTTCAGCTTCTTCAATAGTTTTAGGTTCAATTTGTGATACAAATGCAAGATGATTACTAATATTTCTCATATATGATCTAGTTCTTATTCCTTGAGATGGATCACCTATAATCAATTCCTTGGGATGACTATGAGCATATCTCCAGTCTCTTGGAAGATCTATATCATTATGATCAATATTGACATCATCGTCCTTATGTGAATCATCATCTTTAGCTTCTTGCTCATGATCTGAAGATACTTCAATATTAAGTTTTTCAAGATCTTTTTCAATTATGTTTGTATCTTCCTCATCATCAATCTTTTCAGATCCAGTTGCTAAAGATTCATCAAAACTACATGATGGATTCTTCAACTATTAAGGTTTTCTTGTTAAAGATTCTATAAGCTTTACTAGTTGTTGAATAACCTAGAAAAATTCCTTCATCAGATTTAGCATCAAATTTTCCTAAGTTGTTTTTACCATTATTATGAATGAAACATTTACATCCAAATGCATGAAAGTATTTTATATTTGGTTTTCTTTCATTCCATAATTCATAAGGTGTTTTCTTTAAGATTGGTCTTATTAGGGCTCGATTTAAGATGTAACATGCTGTGTTAATAGCTTCCGCCCAAAAGTACTTTGGTAGTTGCTTTCGCATAGCATGGTACGGGCCATGTCTTCTAGAGTCCTATTTTTTTTCAACTACACCATTTTGTTGTGGAGTCCTAGGGGCTGAAAAATTATGATTAATTCCATTTTCAGTGCAAAAACTTTCAAATAAGTGATTTTCAAATTCTGTTCCATGATCACTTCTTAGAGATACTATGGTAGTGTTTTTCTCATTTGTGACTTTCTTGAAGAATTTCAGAATATCGAGAAAGTCTCATCTTTGTGAGCTAAAAACATTACCCAAGTATATCTAGAATAATCATCTACAATCACTAGACCATATTTCTTTCCTCCTAGACTTGTGGTTCTAGTTGGTCCAAAAGGTCCATGTGAAGTAGCTCTAAAGCCCTAGAAGTTGAAACAACATTTTTAGATTTGAAAGAACTTCTAGTTTGTTTTCCAAATTGACATGCATCACATATTTTGTTATTTTCAAAATCTAACTTAGGTAAACCTTTAACTAAATCCATTTTAATTAGTTTTGAAATAAGGTGTGTGCTTGCATGACCTAATCTACGATGCCATAACCATCCAATATCATTTATGTTAGCATTGTCAGCAATTAGGCAATGATACTTTCAGATAATTTGTCTAAGTCAACTAAGTACACATTGCCATGTCTATAACCAGTAAAAACAATGCTATCATTAATGGAATCAGATACTATGCAAATAGAAGATTTAAATGAAACATTAAAGTTCTTATCACATAGTTGGCTTATACTAATTAAATTGTGCTTTAAACCATCAACATAAAGTACATTATCAATAAATGTAGATGGAGTTATGCGAACTTTACCAAGGCCCATAATTTGACCTTTACCGTTATCGCCAAACGTCACAACTCCACCTTTCTTTTCTTCCAGGGTGATGAATTCATCTTTGTCACCCGTCATATGTCTTGAGCAGCCACTATCAAGGTACCACTTTTTCTTTGATCTTTTGGCTACAAGACATTCCTGCAACATAATTTAAACTTTATGTTTAGGTACCCAAGCTTTCTTGGGTCCTTCATGGTTAGTAGCAACAAAAATTGTTCCTTTCGGAACCCATATTTTCTTTGCTTTAACATTTAACTTGTTGTTATTATTTAATGTTTTGCATTCAAATGATTTATGACCTTTTTCATTACATTTAAAACAAGTTATATTACTTTGGTTGGCTTTTACAAAAATATTTTTTAAAGATTTTTGTTTCCTAATGTGTTATACCCTAAACCTGCTTTGTCAAAAACTGCTTTTTGACTATCTAAATCATATTTAGTTTAGTTGAGCTTAGAGTAAATTTCTCAACAATGTCTTTATACTTTTTAACATCTTTCTTAAGAATCATTTCTTTATTTGTTCTTTTTCTAAAGCTAAGGTTTCTAATTGATCTTTTAAATCTTTTGTTGAGTTTTTAGTTTCAGATTTCAATAAATCTATTTCTTGATTAATTTTCTCTTTCTTTCCTAAGTTCTTCTTTTTCATTAGTTAAGTTCTTAACTTCTAAAGCTAATTCATTTTTACTTTTAGTTAAGCTAATATTTCATTTTTCAAAAACTTATACTTCTTTTTCAAAGATTTAAAATCAATCATCAATTCATTGAAAGCTTCAAACATTTCATCAAATGTAAATTCATCATTTGAGTTTTCAGAACTTACCTCATTGTCGTTGTCGTCGGCCATGAAGCAGATATTGGCAACTTCCTTTTGTTCTTCTTCTTCGGAAGGAAGATTCATCATCACCCATGTTGCCATGTATGCTTTCTTCTTTTTCTTGTAGGCCTTTTTCAGCAAGGACAATCATATCTAAAGTGCCCTGGCTTTTTACACTCATAACATACTAAGGGCTCTTTTCTTTTTCTTTCTCCTTGTCCTTTTTCTTATCTTTTCTCCATCAACTTGCTCCAAATTTCTTTTTATGGAAGGGCCTTTTTCTCATAAACTTTCTGAAATTTTTTGGCCAAGAGAGCAGTTCATCATCATCATCATTACTGCTGCTCTCTTCCATTTCTGCAGTTTGAGGGCAAGTGTTTTCTTTTTTTTGTTTCCTCCTCAACATGCTGCTTCATTGTCAGCTCGTGGGTCATTAGGGATCCTAGAAGCTCCTCTAAAGGTAATGCATTGAGGTCCTTTGCTTCTTGGATTGCAGTGACTTTGCTTCCCACGATCTTGGTAGTGACCTAAGAATTTTGCGCACAAGGTCAGCATTAGATAAATTCTACCAAGACTCTTTAAACCATTCACAATATCAGTGAATCTAGTGAACATGCATGTGATGGTTTCAGTTTGTTCCATTGTAAACAATTCATATTTATGAACCAAAATATTTATTTTTGATTCCTTAACTTGGTTTGTTCCTTCATGTGTTATTTCCAACCTATCCCAAATTTCTTTTGCGGAATTACATGTTGAGATTCGGTTGAATTCATTAGAGTCTAAGGAACAATATAAAATTAATGGCTTTAGCATTTAAGTTGTGCCATTCTCCTATCATTATCATTCCAATCCCTTTCGGGCTTAGGAACAATAGTGCCATCAATAAGTGTGTGGGTGTACTAGGTCCATTTATTATTACTCCCCACAATTCATAGTCAGAAGCTTGAATGAATATTCTCATTCTAGCTTTCCAATATGAATAGTTGGTTCCATTAAATAAAGGAGGTCTATTCGTAGAATGACCTTCAGCAAAACATGAACCACTTTGTGTTGCCATAAGGATCTTTAGCCCTTGATCGTGAGATCAAATTCTAAATGAGCACTTGCTCTGATACCAATTGTTGGCCCAGATGGCAACCCAAGAGGGGGGGGTGAATTGGGTTCTTTAAAAATTAGCCCTTTTTAAAATAGTTTGCTTGAGATTAATGAGGGCAAATGCAAGATAACTATAAAGTGCAGTGAGTAAGATAGAGATAGAGAAAGAGACAATGAGACACTGCAAACACAAAAGATTTTATAGTGGTTCGGTGTATCCAACACCTACGTCCACTCCCAAGATTCACTTGGGTCCACACTATAATCTCTCTAGATTACAGCCGAGTTGTTTTCCAAGCTCACAACTCAAACTTGTTGTTTTACCGGGTGCACAACGAACCCAGCTGGTTTTACTCGGGCTTACCAGCACAAAACCCTACACGTTGTTTTTCACGGGCTCACAACTAACCCAAGCTTAAACAAGCTTAAACCGAGGTAAAACTACCTCCTCTAGTTCAATCCCCCAGATTGAACTAGGCAAAAATAAGATAAGTTTGTGTGTGAATACAAAGCTCCTCAATGAGCAAATATACAAATTAAGAATAAGGTTTAGAAAAGCCTGATTTGAAGATAGGTTGGCTTTTGATCTTTTCTTCTTTTCTTCTTTTCTTCTTCTCCTTGCTGGATTGAATCAAGCCTCAGCTCCGATTCTTCGTGGTTGAAGCAGTTGAGAAGGGTTGAAAAGCAAGAAACGAATCTCCTTTCTCCAAGTTGGGAAATCCTCCAAGACTTTGATTTGAACGCTTTGGATTCCTCTTGAGCCTTTTGGAGTGGAGTGGATTTGAGCTAGAAGGTTTTCCTTTCAAGATTCAAGCTCACGGATTTTTGAAATGGGATTTGTCTATCTCAGATTTTTTCTTTTTTTTTTTCGTTTTTTTTTTTGAACAATAGACTCCCCTTTTATAGATTTCTTTTACACCTCTTTTGGAATAAAACTATCCGTTGGAGTGTACCTTGTATCAAAATATATCCGTTAGAAATGAGTAAAAATAGAAATATTACCGTTAGAGCTGATCTGGCAACTTTATTTTTCGTTCCAGGTGGGTTGGAGTCGACTCTAACTTTTCTGGAGTCGGCTCTAGCTCGAGGCGTTTTAAAATGATATTTCGGAGTCGTCTCTGGCTTTTCTGGGGTCGACAAGAAACTTTTCCGGAGTCGACTCTAACTTACCCGGAGTCGACTCTAGGTTGGAGCCAGAAAAATCGACTTTCTGCTTCGTCTGTGAGAGTCGACTCTAACAGTCTCGGAGTCGACTCTAATGACCGTGCCAGTTCCGGAGTCGGCTCTGTGATTCTCGGAGTCGACTCTAATGTCTGCAATTCTTACCTAGACATTAGATTCGATCCAGAACACATTGTAACTCCTGATTTTGATCTTTCAATAGTCTTATAGGCTGAAACACTAAATCAAAATCATCAGAGCCTTCAAAAATTATACTCACATAGTTTTGTTAATCATCAAAATCATCAATTGGGTCAACATTCATCATGGATGATCTGGTTCTTACACCTTGAGAAGGATCTCCTATGATTAGGTCCTTTAGATGACCATAAGCATATCTTCAATCTCTAGATAGATCTGTATCATTACGAGTAGTATTAATATCATCATTCTTATGTGAGTCATCATCCTTAGCTTTAGGTTCATGATCTGAAGATACATCAACATTCAACTTTTCAAAATCTCTTCCAAGTATATTATTATCTTCCTCATCATCTTTCTTTTCAGAACTTGATGATAAAGGCTCATCAAACACTACATGAATTGACTCTTTTACAATCAAATACTTCTTATTAAACACTTTATATGCTTTGCTAGATGTAGAATAGCTTAAGAAAATACATTCATCCGATTTAGTATCAAACTTTCCTAGATTATCCTTTCCATTGTTATGAATAAAAAATCTATAACCAAATCCATAAAATTAGCTAATGTTGAGTTTCCTATCATGTAATAGCTCATAGAAAGTTTTCATAAGAGTTGATCTAATCAAGGCTCTATTTAGGATGTAACATGCTATGTTTATAGCTTTCGTCCAGAAATATTTTGAGTGTTGGCTTTCACATAGCATGGTACGGGTCATATCTTCTAGAGTTATATTTTTTCCTTTCTACCATCCCATTTTGTTGAGGTATCCTAGGTACTGAAAAATTATGATGAATATCATTTTCAATACAAAAATCTTCAAACAAATGATTTTCAAATTCAGTTCCATGGTCACTTCTAAGGGACACTATGGTAGTATTTTTTTTATTTGTGACTTTCTTGAAGAATTTCAGAAATACCGAGAAATTCTCATCTTTGTGGGCTAAAAATAATACCCAAGTAAATCTAGAGTAATCGTCTACTATCACAAGACCATATTTCTTTCCTCCTAAACTAGTGGTTCTAATAGGTCCAAAAAGGTCCATGTGTAGTAGCTCGAGTGGCCTAGAAGTGGAAACAATATTTTTAGATTTAAAAGAATTCCTAGTTTGTTTTCTAAATTAACATGTATCACAAACTCTATTGCTTTCAAAATCTAATTTTGGAAGACCTTTGACCAAATTCAATCTAAGCAATTTTGAAATCAAGTATGCACTCACATGATCTAATCTACGATGCCATAGTCATCCAATCTTATTTATCTTAGCATTATCAGCAATTAGGAAGTGGTTACTTATAGATAAATTATCCAAGTCAATTAAGTATACATTGTTATTTCTATTTTCAATAAAGATAATGCTATCGTCAATGGGATTAGAAACTATGCAAATAGATACTTCAAAGGAGACTTTAAAATCTTTATCGCATAGTTGGCTAATGATAATCAAATTATATTTTAAACCACCAACATATAAAATATTTTTAATAAAAATGGATGGAGTAATTTGAATTTTATCAATGCCTATGATGTGACCTTGACCATTATCTCTAAAAGTCACAACTCTATCTCTTTTAGCTTCAAGGGTGATGAATTGATCTTTGTCATCTGTCATGTATCTTAAGCAGCCGCTATGAAGATATTATTTTCTTTTCAATCCTTTGGCTATAAGATACGTCTGCAAAGCAATCATATCTTATGTTTAGGTACCCAAGCCTTCTTGGATCCTTCATGGTTAGTAACAGCAAATATAGTTCCTTTTGGAACCTAAATCGTCATCTTACTTTTATAACCAGCATTCTCATGTAATATTTTATGATCGCAAATATAAGATTTATGCCCTTTCTTGCCACATCAAAACAAGAAATATCTTTTTAAATTGATTTCTTTACAAAGAAATTATTAACAAATTTTTGTTTCTTATGTGGTTTGTAACCCAAACCAGCTTTATCAAAAATAGCTCTTTGATTACTTAAAAGTAAATTTAGTCTTTCCGAGCTATAAGTAAATTTATTAATATGCTCTTGTATTTTTTAAGTTTATTTTTTAAATTCTAATTTTTAGCAGAAATTATATTTTTCTCTTTTTCTAAAACTTGCTTTTCAAATTTTTTCTTTTCAAATTCTATGGCAAATTCATTTTTCTTTTTGAGAAGATTCAGATTTTCTGTTTTTAAAACTTTGTTCTTTGTTCTCAAAACTTTAAAATCATTCATCAATTCATTGAAAGCATCATAAAGTTCATCAAATGTAAAATCATACATAGGGGTTTCAGAACTTACCTTATCTTCTTCGTTTGCTATTAGACATATGTTAGCAACTTCTTATTGTTCATCTTCAGATGAAGATTCATCACTATCACTCCATGTTGCAACATACGCTCTCTTCTTCTTTCTAAATCCATTCTTGAGTTAAGGATATTCGGATCTGAAATGTCCAGGCTTTTTACATTCATAGCAAAGTAAGGGATCTTTTTCTTTTTTCTTATCTTTATTTTTATCTCCTTCCAACTTGACACCCATTTTTCTTTTGTGAAACGATCTCCTTCTTTGCCTGAATTTCTTAAACTTTCTTGCAAGAAGAGCGATGTCATCATCGTCTTCATCTTCTTCACTACTGCTTATTTCTCTTTCAGCAGCCTTTAATGCAATTGTCCTTTTCTTTTTCACATCTTCTTCTTAATGTTGCTTCATTGTGAGTTCATAGGTCATGAGTGATCCAAGAAGCCCCTTCAAAGGTAAGGTGTTAAGATCTTTGGCTTCTTGGATTGCTGTCACTTTGGCTTTCCATGCTCTTGGAAGGGACCTAAGAATTTTTCGAACAAGTTCAGAATTAGTATAGGTCTTTCCAAGACTCTTCAATCCATTAACTATATCAGTAAATCTAGTGTACATACAAGTGATGGATTCATTTTGATCCATGTTAAAGAGTTCGTATTTATGCATAAGAATATTAATTTTGGACTCTTTAACTTGGTTGGTACCCTCATAAGTAACTTCCAAACGATCATATATCTCCTTGGCTGAGATGCAAGTGGATATTCTATTGAATTTATTCACATCCAACGAGCAGTATAGGATATTCATAGCCTTGGCATTGAGCTGGGCCATTTTTTGATCATTTTCATTCATGTCCCTTTCGGGCTTAGGAATAATGGATTCATTAACTAAGTGTATGGGAGTGTTAGGACTATTGATAATGATATTTCATAAATCATAGTCTAAAGCTTAGATGAATATCCTCATTCTAGCTTTCCAATATGAGTAATTTGTACTATTAAACAAAGGTGAACGATTTATGGATTGTCCCTCAGAAAAAGAAGAACCGGCTTGAGCTGCCATTTGAATCTTTAACTCTTGATTGTTAGATCAAGAAAGGATGAGCACAAGCTCTGATACCAATTGTTGGCCCAGATGACAACCCAAGAGGGGGGATGAATTGGGTTCTTAAAAATATTGGCGCTTAAAAAATAATTTCACAATTGATAGTGCACAAGAAAATATGCAATGAGTATGATGCTAAGAATACAAAGCAGAATATAAAGATAAGTAGAGAGAAGAAGAGACAAGCACGATAAATACAAAGGTTTATAGTGGTTCGGTGTTAGCTACACTTACATCCATTTCCAAACAACTTTTGGACCCACACTATAATCACCCTGATTACAACCGAGTTATTTTACAAGCTCACAACCCAAACTTGTTGTTTTAACAACAGAATCACAATGAACCTAGCCGATTTTCATAGGCTCACCAGCACACAACCTATCACAAGCTACTTAGCTTGTACGAAGCTAACCTGCCTCCCCTAATTCAATCATCTGATTGAATCAATAATCAAATGTAATAAGAGTAAAGTTACAACAGAGAACCAGCTCCTCAAATGAGCAAATAATCAATATAAATGAGATAGAAATAGAAGAGCCTGATTTAGAAGATTTCTGAAGTTGAGCTTTTCTTCTTTTCTTCCTTTCCTCTTTTCCTCTCGGATGATCTTTCTCAAGATAGGATTGAAGCTTTGAAAAATTCATTGATGTAGAGGATGTTGAAGAACTAGGCCTTTTTGCTTTCTTTTTGATTTGATGAAAATCCTTCAAAGTTGGCTTTTAAATGCTTTAGATTTCTCTAAACTCTTTTTCAAACACTTGGGATTTCAAATCTGAATTTTTTTCCTTTTATTTTTTCTTCTCTTTTTTCCTATTTTTTATTTTTTTTAAATGGTCGGAAGCTCTCTTTTATAATTTCTTCTTAATCCATCTTTTGATAAAAGCTAGCCGTTAATTATACTTGTGGATGTGTTTAGCACGAAAAAGGAAAGAGCCGTTAAGGATTATTTGGAAAAATATAACTTCTGAAGTCATCTTTGACACTTCTGAAATTTGCCTCTGACATATTAAAGTCGATTTTAATCTGTCCTAAAATCAGCTCTAAGTCGGGATGTACAAAATAGTAATAACGGTCCTGTTGGGAATTGTATCCTAAAGCCAATCATTTGATGATTGTGCTGATGTAAATTGTATATAAATTGATATATTAATAAAAGTTATTTGGCAGTTTATTCATTACAAGAACATCTTCTTAATACTCCTGAAAGTAATGAAGCCCTTAGGATCTTCCTCACGATAAAGGAGGATTTATCTTAGAAGGTCCTTAAAAGAGTTCGCGACCAAATGATATACTATGACAGGGCCATAGTACTATCAATTATAGGACGTTGTATATCATATTTGTTGGTTATCCTCTTAACCAAGGAGTGTAGAGACACTGGTATGACATACAGGTGAAAGTGTAGGAGTACATTTCACCGAACGTGACTCATTTCTGGATACTCTGCTGTCAAGAGTTAATCCGAGAAGATATAGGTATAAGTATCCTTCAGACCTGAAGATCACAACCAGTGGCTTACAAGCAACTCATTGTACTTAGGTGCCGGACCACCTGGATTTCTAATCCAGCTACGAAAGGTTACTGGGTGCAGTCAAGTACTTGTGGTAGTCAGTTGTGGATCAAGATGGAATTTGACCTATCCCATTAAAAGGAGAAATGCTTGTGTTTCAATTTAGCAAGACCTTGGCCAAGGCACTTCATGTGAAAGTCACATGATCACTAAAGTTGAAATCACTTTATGGATTTGCTATTTAGAGTTGACAGGCTCTTAAGCCATCCTTAGCATTTGTGGTCAAGAGGATGAATTATACGGTAACTGTTTCTTAGGGTTCTTGGAGTTTGCTCGGCAACTCTTCGACCTATCCGGACGTCGGGTTCCATTGCTAGATGGGCACATCGATTAGTATAGAAAGTTGTTTCTATGCTACCGGCTTAGGTTCGAACCTAGAGAGTCACACGCATAGAAGTTTCCTAGGATGATCTATTTGCTGATCAACGATTGAGAATCGTATATGATTTAATTAATCAATTTGATTGATTGAATTATCTCAATTGGGTTAAGTACAATTGAATAAGATTCAATTTGGTTTAAGTCTATTAGAAGGACAAGTCAATTTCAAATATTGATTTGAAATTAGACTTGATTTGAATTTAAATAGATTCAGGACTAGCCAAATTTGATTTGGGCTTGGACCATGATCTATGTGGGTTAAGTCAAATAAATTCAGATCAGAACCCAAACCTCTCGAATATGGATCTCATATGATGAGATGGCTAAAATCTCATCTCATGAGATAGAATTTAATGCATGACATTTATTTACCGAACGTCGGATTTATCCCTCGTCTCTTTGGTTTTCTCCGAACGTCGGAATTAAACCAAGCGCTTCGGCGTCTCTTCGCTTTTGCCAAACGACGGATTCTTAAATGTCAGAATTAAATGTCAAGGCTAAATCAAGACTATAAATAGAGGGCATTCCCTCACCAGAGAACAAAATAGAACAACAATACACGATTTGTCGTGGATTGTAATTCTAAATTATCGTGGATTGTAATTCTAAAATGTTAGAATAGAAAATCCTGATTCTGGTGTTAGCGGAAGCCTGGTGGATCTTGGAGGAAGATTCAAGTGAGAGGATTCAAGATCAGCAAAGCTATTTTTCCGCGAGCTAGCACTCCCGAAATCTGATCATTCGGGGCTTCGCATGGACGATACTAGAGGCCGGACGATTGAACGGCTGCAGAGCAATAAGGATTTACCTACTGTTCTTAAGGTAAGTGATTTGATCCCTAGATCTTAAGGCAGGCTTCAAGATAATAGTGTGACTAGTCATCTTGAAGATCAAGATATGATCTTGATATTTTTATATGCATATTTTAGATCAAACGACCCTGAATATATAGGCAAAGATATGATCTTGATGCATATTAGATAGATTAATATGTAATCTTTTAATTTCGCAATGATAATAGTTATCAATTTTTAAAATATGCATGCCTCGGAGACTATTTCTCCCTACAAATGGTATCAGAGCCATGGTTTCGTTAATGATCTAATTTATTGCATGTAAATTAATATTCTCATTAATTGTGTAATTATGGCTAAAACTTATCACAAGGCCATATGGTCACAGGTGGATTGAAAATCCGAATTACCCATTCAATGAGGTATTCTGTGACATATTGCCGTGCGATTGTTTTATCGTTGATGCTTTGTTTAAAGAAAATTTAAATTGTGCTTTGGCATCAAAACATAGATTACACACACTCTCAAAAGATATTTTATATTTGATACATATTGATGTTGTATAAAACATAATATTTGCATGTTTAGTATAAAAACATAGATATGATATATGATGGCATGATGTCTATGTTATAAAACATACAAATATTTATGAGAGTTTTATTTGAATGTCAAATATTAGTTCATAATTTTTTTTAGATATGATCTAAATATAGGAATTATGAGTAGTAACATTATGCTTGATTGAAATATATGACATGTTAACATGAAATATATTTAATCATTTGGGTTAGCTAAATCGGGTCCATAAAGGGTTAGACTCTAAGGTTTAAATCAACTGGACTAAAAGAGTATTTGTTCAAATCTAATTAGATTAGGTTAAGAATGCTCTAAATCAAACAATAGTTGTAGTTGATCAAGTCCTTCTCTTTGATTAAACCAAATGGAAGTAGATTAGGCTCCGTGGTTGAGCATGAATCTATTAGATGGTCAAATCAGAATTGGTTAACCATATGATGTCAAGGTGGGATGGCAAGTTGCTCTAGGATCAACGATCGAATGGTTTTTAATTGGGAGCTACTCGTATTGATGCGTCTTTAACGAGTTAATGGCATATCCCTCCCATCGATCTCTCTCACCTGGTCATTGTGGTGAACCATTTATGATTCAGATCATTTACCTGATTCGGGTTGACCCATGCCTGTAAGGATATCAGTATGACTGATTTAGGTGCCACTTAACCTGACTTAATCTTGTTTCATTCTACCGATTTCATAGATTCAGTGGGAGAACTTGATTAGTCAATTTATCTTCATATTATTAAAATCCTCTAAAATTATTAGGTCCTTAAAATGAAATAGTTATATGATAACTAGATCATAGCCTCCCATTAAGGTGGGTGATAATGAGTCCGATGTCTTGATAATCATTGGAGGCACTCCATGCCTGGTGCTTGTCAACCATCGAATTATCATTCATTATATGATAAGTCAGCGTAACTATTAAATAAACAGTCAGGTGAGCCGAGCTTCACTCGGGCTTGGTTGTCTATTGATAGGTTACACTGATTATATCATTTAATGGTTGGACCTAACCAGAACTTTCAGTGGAGGCACTTCATGCCTGCTGAAGAGGTACATGGGGCAAAACTGAACACTAAGAATTGTTTGGGAAACAATTGGTTTTGAACCTACTCTTAGATGCATATGGGTTAGCCAAGCTTCACTTGGGCCTGTATGTAGTTTATGTAGATCTTAGTGCCGCTAAAGAATTAAGAATAATTCTTCGAATTGGGGTGTAGAGGCTGCCAATTTGAACAAAATAGTGGGAGAATCTTTAGACTAAAGTCCAAGTCTTTAGACTGAATCAATTTATATACTAATAAACTTTAGTTTTTCCTTATGCAGAACATGGCCACTAATTTATCATTAAGGTCCCTATTGGATAGTGACAAATTGAATGGTTCCAATTTCAATAGCTGGTTCAGAAAACTTAAGATCGTCCTTGAGCATGAGAGGATTCTATATATTCTGAATAATCCTGCACCAAAGATACCTGATGCAAACACCCAAAGTTCTGAGAGAGACACTTATCAGAAGTGGCTCAATGATAGAACTAGCGTGCGTTGTATCATGTTAGCAGCAATGAACGATGAATTCGGTCGCCGGTTCGAGAATGCTCAGCCAGAAGAAATCATTCAAGCGTTGAATGAATCTTTCGGCACACCCGACGATGTTGAAAGGCACAAGACTAGTTGTGCTATTTTCAATGCTCGAATGAGAGATGGATCTCCTGTCACTGATCATGTATTGTACATGATCGAGAAGATAGAACTCCTAAGCAAGCTCGGCTTTCCCTTACATGAGCAGTTGGGAAAAGATGCGATCCTGAATTCCTTGCCTCCATCCTTCCGACCTTTCCTTACTCATTTTCGAATGACAAAGCCTGCAGTCAACTACCACGGTTTGTTGGGGTTGTTACAGAACTTTGAGAAGGATAACCAGCTCTCTAAGGGTTTGGTTAATGTGGTTGAAGGATCTAAGGTAGGGCGTAAACCCTTTGGGAAAGGGAAGAAGAAAAAGAATAATAAAAGGTGCAACATGCTAGGACATCTATAAGGGGTCAGATGCAGAAGAAGAAAGTTGATAAAAGTCAAGCTGAATGCTTTCACTGCAAGATGCAAGGGCACTGGAAGAGGAACTGTCCTCTTTACATTGCCACACTTGATCCAAACAGGCCAAAGAAGAAAAAGGAGCAAGATGTTGCTCAACAAGGTATTTATATGATAACACCTTGTAATTTTTCTATATATGATAATCAGACCTGGGTATTGGATACCGGGAGTCCTTTTAACATTTGCAATTCATTGCAGGGACTACAGGTCACCAGAAGATTTGAGGACAATGAAAGATTCCTAAATGTCGGCGATGGAAGATTAGTTCCAGTACTGGCATTAGGAGTTCTTGAAATAGTTTTCAATAGAAATGTCATTATACTAAATGATTGTCATTTTTGCCCAACGTTCTTATTGAACGTAATTTCTGTAGGCCTTCTGGCCAAAAATAATTATGAAATTTCAATAAAGGATGTTACTTTGAATATCATTATGAATGGAGTCACTGTAATGACTGGGCATTTATCTAATGGCATTTATATATTATCACAGCCTGTGAATGTAGTGTACCAATCAAGTAAGCGCCCTAGAACAACTGATGTCACAGATATTTATCTTTGGCACCATCGGCTGGGTCATATCAACAAGAACAGATTAAACAGGTTAACTCAGGAGGGCATCCTTCGAGTTGATGATTGTGAATCATTAACTACCTGTGAATCATGTCTTCTTGGTAAAATGACCAAGTCATCTTTTACTGGAAAAGGTGAAAGAGCCAAAGAGCTATTGGGTCTAGTACATACTGATGTATGTGGACCAATGAGCACTTGTGCCAAAGGTGGATACTACTACTTCATTACTTTTACAGACGACCTTTCTAGGTTCGGTTATGTCTATCTTATGCGACATAAATCTGAATCGTTTGAAATGTTCAAACTATATCATAAAGAAGTAGAAAAACAAACAGGAAAATGTATTAAGACCCTTCGATCAGATCGAGGAGGCGAATACCTTTCCAATGAATTTGTGACATATTTAAAGGAGAATGGATTCTCTCCCAATGGACTCCTCCTGGAACACCGCAACATAACGGTGTGTCGGAAAGAAGGAATCGAACTCTGTTAGACATGGTTCGGTCCATGATGGGTTTTGCAAGCTTGCCAATATCATTTTGGGGATACGCATTAGAATCAGCTTGTCATATTCTTAATAAGGTTCCAAGTAAGTCTGTTTCTAAAACTCCACATGAGATGTGGTATGGACATAAACCGGTTATTACCTATCTGAGAGTCTGGGGGTGTCCGGCTTATGTGAAACGTGCAAAATCAGACAAACTTGAACCCAAATCTGACAAATATTTTTTCATCGGCTATCCGAAAGAAACAAAAGGATATTACTTCTACAATACTGAAGAACAAAAGTTGTTCATTAGTAATAGAGCAGTTTTTCTTGAAAAGGAGTTCCTTAGTGAAGGAACAAATAGCTCTAATGTTGAACTTGAGGAAGTTCATCAAGTAGAAGGAACAACACAAACCAGTGAACCCCTAGAATCTGAGTTGATTAGATCAAACTCAAAACCCATTTTAGATGCACCATTAAGGCGATCTGGTAGAGTACCACATCAACCGGACAGATACTTGGGTTTCTTGGTCCAGAACGATGATCCTGTTGAACTCGATGAGAACAACGAGGATCCGATCACCTATATGGATGCTATGCAAAGGACTGACTCTAATAAATGGCTTGATGCCATGAAATCCGAACTTGATTCCATGAAGGACAATAATGTATGGACATTAGTTGACCCACCCGAAGGGATAAAACCCATAGGGTGTAAATGGGTTTTCAAGAGGAAAAGAGGCGCAGACGGAAAGGTAGAGACCTATAAAGCACGTCTGGTTGCCAAGGGGTATCGTCAACGTTATGGTATTGACTATGACGAAACGTTTTCTCCTGTGGCAATGCTGAAATCCATTCGGATTATGCTAGCTATAGCAGCACACTTCGATTATGAGATTTGGCAGATGGATGTTAAAACCGCTTTTCTAAATGGTGATTTAGAAGAACAGGTGTATATGATACAGCCTGAAGGTTTTATATCTGAAGACGAGTCTAAAGTGTGCAGGCTACAGAAGTCTATTTATGGACTTAAGCAAGCATCAAGGAGTTGGAACATACGATTTGATAAAGTGATCAAATCTTATGGCTTTATTAAGAATAAAGAAGAACCTTGCATTTATAAATGGGCTAACGATTCTGTTATTGTATTTCTTGTATTATATGTGGATGATATTCTCTTAATCGGGAATGATATCCCTGCATTACAAGGAATAAAGACATGGTTATCATCACAATTCTCCATGAAAGATCTGGGAGAAGCATCATACATCCTAGGGATGAAGATCTATAGAGATAGATCTAAGAGGATGCTAGGTTTATCCCAATCTACGTACATTGACACAGTGCTAAAGAGGTTTAGCATGGAGAATTCCAAGAAAGGCTATCTTCCGATAGGCCATGGAATTCATCTTTCTAAGAAGGATTGTCCGACAACTCCTAATGAAAGAGAACGTATGAGTCGAATTCCATATGCTTCGGCAGTAGGATCGATTATGTACACCATGACATGTACAAGACCAGATGTGGCATACTCACTAGGAGTAGTGAGTAGATACCAATCTGATCCAGGAGAAAAACACTGGCAAGTTGTTAAGACAATCCTTAAGTATTTGAGAAATACTAAGGACCAGTGGTTAGTCTATGGAGAGTCTGATTTGAAACTTGTTGGATATACTGATTCCAGTTTTCAATCAGATCATGATGATAGCAAAAGTGTATCGGGTTTCGTGTTTATCCTAAATGGTGGAGCTGTTTGCTGGAAAAGTTCCAAGCAACATACAGTGGCAGATTCGGTGTGCGAGGCAGAGTACATCGCTGCATCAGATGCTGCAAAAGAAGATGTGTGGCTGCGAAAGTTCATCTCCGAACTTGGAGTGATACCTTTCTGTTGGTCCGGATAGCAAACCAAGAGGGGGGGTGAATTGGGTTTTTCAAAAAATTTAAACTCTTTTGAAAGATAACCCCCAGCGGAAATAAAAACTTAGATTCACAAATTTAAAACTAACAACTATAAATAGAGAGTTGAAGATAAAGAGACAATCACGGCAAACACAAGAGATTTTATAGTGGTTCGGTGTACCTACACCTACGTCCACTCCCAAGTACCTCTTGGGTCCACACTATAATCAAACTGATTACAGCAGAGTTGTTTTGCAAGCTCACAACTCGAACTTGTTGTTTTCCCGGGTGCACAACGAACCCAGCTGGTTTTCAAGGCTCACCAGCACAAAACCTAAAACCACAAGCTAATGCTTGCACAAGGCTAACAGCCTCAACTGAATCAATCACCAGATTGACCCAGCAAACAGTATTTGATTTTACAAAAAATGCTCCTTCAATGAGCAAATATACAATAATGAAACAATAATAAGAGATTAGGAACCAAAGCCTGATTCGAGATCTTGGTGGCTTCTTCCTTCTCTTCCTTTGAATGGATCTTCCTTTGAATATGCTCTTGAGACTCAGAAGATCAGAAAAACTAGGGCTTCTTCCTTCTCTTGAGATTTCTTCTAAATAGAACAGCAAAGGCTTGGAATCTCTTCTCTTCTTTTGGGGAATGAGTATGATCTTTCCTTACAGGTTTTCCCTCTTTTCTTTTCTGATAGATCTCAAGATTTTCTCTATTCTTTTCTTTTTGCCTCTCTTTCTTTTGGGATGCAATCAACCCTCTTCTTATAGATCCGATTAATCCACAAATAGTTTGAAACTATCCGTTAGAAGCAAGTGAAAAAGGATTAGATCCATAAATAACAATAGCCGTTGGGATTAAAATAGATAAAGATAAAGTTTAGAGTCGTTCTGACAGTTCTGGAGCCGTGTCTGACATTCTGGAGTCGGCTCTGGCTTTTCTGGAGTCGGCTCTAACTCGAAATGCTCGATCTGGAGTCGTCTCTGACTTTTCTGGGGTCGACACAAAATTCTTCTGGAGTCGACTCTAACAGTCTGGGAGTCGACTCTAAGTCGTGGCCTGAAAATCCATCGTTCTGTTTTTCTGATAGAGTCGGCTCTCACAGTCCCGGAGTCGACTCTAAGTCTGTGCCATTTTCCGGAGTCGGCTCTGCGATTCCATGTGTCGACTCTAATGTCTGCAATCTTACCTTGACATTAGATTCAACCAGAACTTGATTTGACTCTTGATTTTGATCATCAATAGACTTATAATCTGAAAAACTTAATCAAAATCATTAGTAACTTCAAATGTTATACTCAAATAGTTTTGTTAATCATCAAAATCCTCAATTGGGTCAACAATCTCCCCCTTTTTGATGATGACAAAAACTTTGAGTATATGCATTAAAAAAATTCATTTGAATTGAGAATTATAGACATTGTTAAAGCTTAGAGACTTCCTAATAGAGAATTTGATGCCAATATTCAAAATGAATAAAAATAAACAAAACTTGACATCAATCAAATGATTTAACTTTTATATGGAGAAATTTATTAAGCTCCCCCTGCATTGAATAGCTCCCCCTATGTAGATAAACTGAATTCTTTAAAAAATTCTTTCATCTCAAAATTGTTCTTCATTTTCTTTCTCTTTCTCTATATATATGCATATACACTTATCTCTCCCCCTTTTTTGTTATCAACAATAAGGTGAGTTTAAAAGCAATAAAGAATGTTATCAGAGCGAGGATGTTGGTTCGAATAATCATAAAGATAGGAAACTCATTCATTGACATTCAATCAAACACATAGATAATTGAAATAAAAGTGTAATTTGTATTCCAAAGCAAGATTCATTACATGTATTTTAAAATGACAGATTTAAGTATGTAAATCCTAGATACATGCTAAGAAAGCAAGAAATCCTAAGATACAACCTAGGATTGATATCAATCAAATATGCTTATACACAATTTTCTTTAAATGTCCAATCATTTCCATAACATCATCTTTTTGGTCTTCTTAAAACTTTCAAGACAAGCTTCAATTTGAGAGACGGCAGGTCGATATCTTTCTTCAGTTGACTGGTAGCATGAAGATAAGTTCCAGAACCGTCTGCAATGCCTTCCATCCTTTCAAAAATCTATGAAGATCAGTGCTAAAGGATTCGACGGAATTGCTAATTGAAAAAGAAATCATGTCAAGTCTTGAATTAATCTCATCCTTTAATTGATTGAACTCCTCTCTTAATTTACACATATCATTTGTTCTTTGACTGTCATACTCAGCCAGTAAAGCTCTGAGCTGACCTATTTGCTCCTCAGAAAATCTTTCAGATGCCAATGCTGACTGATGTGGAAGTTGAGAGCTAGGTCCAGCCTCTGAGGGTCCAGCAGAAGAAGGTCCAGCAGATGGTTCAGGAATGTCTTCTCCTCTGACTTCCTCAACTCTAACCTCTTCAGCTCTGGCCTCATGTCCTCTTTTAATCCAGTTTCCATTTTCTTTTCTAAAGCCCATTCGGTGAATTGTAGAGACACTATAGTAATCTGTATGTCTTAATTTTCTTAGTGGCTCATTGTCCATTATAAGTACACCTTGGCTTCTGAATACCAATGTTAAAACCATACCATATGGCAATGTAGATCTCTTCTTAGTAGCTGCCTCCGCCATATAGCCTATCATCATCCAGCAAGATTTAAGGTCTACCAGTGAGTATGCAGTCCATCAATAAGATGTCTCGCTCCGAGACATATTCAAACCTTCCGATTTTAGGAAATAGAATCCTTCCACAGATATTGTGAAGTAATCTGAGTTCCAAATTAAGTTGATTTGCCAAGATTTCCTCAAACTCAGAAACTTCTCTCCCTAACATCCTTGATAGTGCACCTCCTCTATCTTCATGATGATATTCAACAAGTCCAACAGTAGGCATTTCCAATAATTACCAAGGGATTCGGCTGTGATGATTACTTTGTTCCTCTTACAACACTCACTAAGCCTCCCTCTCCTCTACATAAATCATTATAAAACTCTCTTACTAGGGCAGGGTAGTAGGGATATCCAAAGAGCAGACCTTCTCCCATCCCATTTCTTTCAACAACCGCCCAATAGCAAAGCCCTCCGAAATAAAAAAGTTGAAATCAACTTTTCTTCCGGTAGTAATGGCCTTACCAGCTAATTGGTCGACTCGAGGAGAAGATGGTGAGGGTGGAGAGTCATCTTGAGTGGCAGATGAAGAAGATGACGAAGGTTGCCTCCGATTTGAACGCGCTTCGTCGGAACAGTCGAACCACCAATGATAGCACGCCTTTTGGGAGCCATTGGATTCGATTGGAATGAGTAATCAAGGGTTTGAGGGATTTGGAGGGTTTGGAATCAGTTTGGAACAGCTTGAAAGGTTTAGGAGACGATAGAAATCGTTTGGGGTCGACTCCGCCCTTTTTATTTTGACCTAGTTCCACTTAGAGTCGACTCCCGAAAATGAGGTGTCGGCTCCGAACCAGAGAATCTGTCAGCGCCCGAATTAGAGTCGGCTCTACAGAAGCCAGAGTCGGCTCTAATTGCCCAGACAGAACATCAAAATAAGAAGGTGTCGACTCCACAAACTGCAGGTGTCGACTCCACAATAGTTTCAGAAAAAATCAAATTTCAAGGATCTGAAACTGATCAAATTAATCATCAAACTCTAGATAAGTGTTCCTTAAAATTGGGGAAACAATAATCAAATTTCTAGATAATTTCCTTATTGGACATAGAGGATTTTCAAGAAATTATTGAAGTCTAGATAGTTGTTGTCCTTAAGAGTTTCAGAAAATTATTCTAAAGGATCACAAACTCCTAATTCTCCTCTAAGATAGCAAAATCTCTCCTCACTCAAAGGTTTGGTAAAAATATCAGCTAATTGATCATTAGTATTAACATATTCAAGACAAACATCTTTGTTAGTTACATGTTCTCTAATAAAGTGATGTCTAATTTCAATGTGTTTAGTTCTTGAATGTTGAATTGGATTTTTAGTTAGATTGATAGCACTAGTATTATCACATTTAATAGGTATTTTATCAAGTGTGATACCATAATCTTCAAGTTGTCGCTTAATCCAAAGGATTTGAGCACAGCAACTTCCAGCTGCAACATACTCTGCCTCAGCAGTGGATAATGCAACCGAATTTTGCTTCTTGCTAAACCAAGAGATTAAGTTACTTCCTAAAAGTTGGCATACCCCACTTGTACTCTTTCTATCTAATTTACAACCAGCATAGTCAGAATCAGAATAAGCAATCAATTTTAAGGTTGAGTCTCTAGAATACCATAATCCTACATTTTTAGTTCCATTTAAGTATCTAAAGATTCTTTTAACAGCAAGTAAATGTGATTCCTTAGGATTAGATTGATATCTTGCACATAAGCAGACAGAAAACATGATATCTGGCCTACTTGCAGTTAGATAAAGAAGTGATCCAATCATACCTCTGTAATGCTTCTGATCTACTTTCTTACCTACTTCATCCTTGTCCAGCTTGCATGAGGGACTCATTGGCGTACCAAGAGGTTTAGCAGATTCCATACCAAATTTCTTGAGTATTTCCTTTGTATACTTTGTTTGGTTAATGAAAATTCCGCTTTCTCTTGTTTGATTTGAAGTCCAAGGAAGAAGTTTAGTTCTCCCATCATGCTCATCTCGAATTCTCCCTGCATTAGCTTAGCAAATTCTTGACAAAGGAGATTGTTAGTAGCACCAAATATAATGTCATCAACATAAATTTGAACGATTAATAAATCCTTTCCTTTTCTTTTCAAAAACAAGGTTTTATCAACATTTCCTCTAGAAAAGTCATTTTCAATTAAAAATTTACTTAATCTATCATACCAAGCTCTAGGTGCTTGCTTTAAACCATAAAGTGCTTTGTGTAGTTTGAAGACGTGGTTTGGAAATTCATGATCTTCAAAACCAGGAGGTTGTTCAACATAAACTTCCTCATTTATAAAACCATTTAGAAATGCACTTTTAACATCCATTTGAAATAAGTTGAAATTCATATGACATGCAAATGCAAGTAGTAGCCTAATGGCTTCTAATCTAGCAGGTGCAAAAGTTTCATCAAAATCTATACCTTCTTCTTGATTATATCCTTTTGCAACTAGTCTAGCTTTTTCTAATTACTATGCCATTTTCATCTAATTTATTTCTAAATACCCATTTAGATCCTATTATAGGGTGATTTTTAGGTCTTTCAACTAGGGTCCAGACTTGATTTCTAGTGAATTGGTTTAACTCTTCCTGCATTGCTAACATCCAATAACTATCTTTCTCGGCTTCCTCTATAGTCTTAGGTTCTATATGAGATACAAATGCAAGATGATTATTGATATCTCTCATTGATGATCTAGTCCTTACACCTTGAGATGGATCACCTATGATTAGGTCCTTAGGATGACCATAAGCATATCTCCAATCTCTAGGTAGATCTTGATCATTTGAACAGTATCAATACCATCATCCTTAGGTGAGTCATCATCCTTAACTTCAGGTTCTTGATCTGAAGATACATTTAATTTTTCAATATCTCTTTCAATCAAAGATGTATCTTCCTCATCATCAATTTTATCTGAACTTGATGCTAAAGACTCATCAAACACTATATGAATGGATTCTTCTACAACTAAGCTTTTCTTATTAAATACTCTATATGCTTTGCTAGATGTAGAATATCCTAGGAAGATACCTTCATCAGACTTTGCATCAAACTTCCCAAGATTATCCTTACCATTGTTATGAATAAAACATTTACAACCAAATGCATGAAAATAACTTAAATTTGGTTTCCTATTGATCCAAAGTTCATAGGGAGTTTTCTTAAGGATAGGTCTAATTAGGGCTCTATTTAGAATGTAACAAGCTGTGTTTATAGCTTCCGCCCAAAAATATTTTGGAAGTTGGCTTTCACATAGCATGGTACGGGCCATGTCTTCTAAAGTCCTATTCTTCCTTTCTACAACTCCATTTTGTTGTGGTGTTCTAGGTGCAGAGAAGTTATGATGTATGCCTTTTTCAAAACAGAATTTTTCAAATAAGTGATTTTCAAATTCAGTTCCATGATCACTTCTAATAGACACTATGGTAGTGTTTTTCTCATTAGTGACTTTCTTAACAAATTTCATGAATATTGAGAAAGTCTCATCTTTGTGAGCCAAAAACATTACCCAAGTGAATCTAGAGTAATC